>VUQR01025367.1:83399-129336 GCA_015108515.1 Hemichromis elongatus | reverse complement strand
AAGTAATATTTCATGAAAGCTCTCGATGTTGTGTTTTGAAAATTACATATATTTTTTTTTTTTTTTTTTTTTAATCCACAGCACTGAATCATTTCGTGACAGTTTGTTTTATATCAGCCAGTGAAGTTATTGCATTTGGGGTTATCAAATCTGCAAAATGGCGTTCAGTTTTCTGTTTTACTTTTGTCGTTTTCGATGCATGAAGACTTTCACAGACAGATGAATGATCGCAGGGAGAAGAGTAAAATTGTGGTCTCAACTGTTTAACATCTTTGCCTTTAGAGGTGTGGCACTAGCATTTGCGTGGTGTGATGATTTTTATCGGGTGGCAAATTGAAGGCCTATTTAAGTACAGTCAATACTTGGGATAGCCCTTCAGCTATCTGATTTATACTGTAGTTATCATTGTCCGCACGTAATTGACCACCATCTCAAAATCTATTATATGAACAAAGAGAATTTCAAAGAAATACTGTTTACATAATGCAAAATCCAAAGGTACGCTCTTAGTTTGTTTTTGTTTTCTGTTTTTTCTGCTTGATTGTCCAACCAGTCAAAAGATTACATCTGGGTTGCTATCATGGAAACACTTAATTGATTTTCAAGGATGACAAATGACACACAAAGCCCCAGTGCCAAGGTAATTTTGAGCAAGAGATGAAAATGTACAGTGGTGCTGTCCCAAGGTTCATAGTTCTTTTCATACTCATCTCTCACATGTGCATTCGAGGCCACTTGACTTAAATTTATACTGATCTTTTATTTATACCCAGAAAAAATGGCAGATAAGAAACATAAGTGTTCTTGATATTGTGTTTTGTCATATCTAGCAGCCAAAGATTGAAATCCTGCGAAACAATTTTCTGAAGAAATGAAAGAGCGTGCCCTCCTGAACCCTGGAGGAAAATAACCCCACGGTGCGAGGCAGAATATGAAACAGAGGCACAGAATAAGTAAAATAGACAAGTGCACCAGGCTTGTCACTTTTCCATTTGCTGCCCCCGAGTGTGAGCACTTCAAAATTCTCCTCATCTCAGCTAAGACCTTCATCGTTATGCTCTATCTACTATACTGAATACGAAAAAAGTACCATATCAGGCAAAGGTAATAAGGAAGGGAGTTTAAGCATTTACTATGTTTCTGTCAGTCATGAAGTAGAAAGCAACAGGAAGAACAACAAAGTCATAAATATGCAGCACATGCCATTGTGCACTGGAGACAATGTGGGGGGAAAAAAATGCTGCAATGAGTGTCACAGAAGTAGTTAACATGGTTGTGATATTAGACATTACCAGTGGCTCTTGACAACGGCATCATTACACAGAGCACAATCTCCTTCAGAGAAGCATTAAAATCAAATTAGATTATACAAGCGTTTGGCTTGATGAGCTGTGAGGGGTGATGGTTCCTAAAGAGTGGCTCTCTGGTTATTACTGTAAAGCTCTTCAGGTGCTTGGACTTGAATTGCCACTTGACAAAGCTTTCCACAAAAGGTCATCAGCTTTCAAGAAATTAGGGTTTTTGTTTTTGTTTTATTACTAATTCAAGTCAGATTAAACTTTCACACCCAGATGGATGGGCTTCTGCTTTTTTTTTCCCTCTTCACAATCTATCTGTCATATCATTGCATGCTGCTGAATGCATGATGCTAGCAATAAACCGCTGTGTTGTGGTTTATACCAGAGTGACATTCAGGGATCAGAGAGCATTGTCATTCTCTGTCCTATCTTGAACTCATTATACCACTTGAACGATGGCATCTGTTTGAGCACCGATGCAGTTTGACAGTTATTACAGCAAACAATCCACTCTCCTACATATATGCTATACTGGCAGAATAATATAGAAGTAAACTTTTGGAAAGAGTGCATGCAAACATCTATTTTATCACAGTATCTGACTTAAAGTGGAGTGGATAGTATCAGAATCTGCTGTAAAATATATATATATATATGATTCATTTGACGCAGTGTAAGGATCCAACATGCCACCGATTTTTATCCTGAATTTACAAGATTTGTCGTGTGCTGAATAACATTTCTGCAACTATACAGCACAAATAACACAAAAAATGAAATAGTTCAGCCTTTAATGTATTGAAGTATTTAGAACATATTTTCATGGAAGGACAACCAAAAAGAGAAGAGAGAGAAGAAGAAATGGAGGCCTAAGACAACGTATCGCTTCACTATCTCATGTGGAAATCATACAAAGCATCCTGCAGGCAGCAGGTTCATTTTATAGCTTCATCTATTACCACACTGTCATTGTTAATTGTCTTCTTTTTACCTCTGCAGGATTCTCCAAATTGGTCCTATCGAATGTGACAGGAGGAAGAGCATTAAGCATCTGACAAGATGATATCTAAGTTCAATTTCCTACTCCTCACCTGATTTATACCTGCAGCAGATCATTTTCCTTTCTGTCATAAAGACCTCTATAAATCAGTGGTGCTTATGGAAGCACTACAGAACAGGGTCCCTGGATTTGTGTCCCCTGTGTTTGCTATTAGGAAGCCATTACAGCCACATTTTCCTCCTTCAAACAAAAATGATCAAATCTAATACTGGCAAGATTAGAGAGATAAAGAGAGAAAGGGCTGGCGGAGCTGTTCAACACAGTCCCCTATCTAAACAATATGCTCTAAACTCAATAAAAACAGGGCTTTTTGCTGGTGACACCATTATCCATCTGTTTGGACAAAATTGCTGTATCATGGTATAAATCTGCGATACAAGTGACATATCCTCTAAAATAAAAGGGAACATTAACTGCTCTATCTTCTAGAGGCCATGGGACTAGCTGGCTATAAGCTCAGTCAAGTGTGATGGCAGTTATACTGTGTTTTACTAGACTGCAGACAATTATACTTTGCTCCTATCCCCTAAGAAGACAAACTGCCATGGCTTCAACTGAAATGATTTCAAATAGATTTTCCAAAATGTCTGTCGCCAGATTGCTTCCATACATTATTTCACTTAAATGGAGAGAAAAAAAGAGGGAGCAAATCCACAAATCAATCACAAAAGCCCACTTTACCAGATGGAAAGACGGCTTTCAGTGCATGTGGTTGTGTGTGTGTGTGTTTGTGTGAGTGGGTGTCTTGTGGACCCACAGAGAAGGACAGTTATAGGATGTGCAGTCCTGTCTCTGTTATGTCTCACTCATACTGAAGGATAACATAGCATATCTGTTTCCAGTGTTGAGCTGGCAGTCCTGCAAGAGTGAAATAATGTACCCTTTAATGAACTGACCCGCCTGAACTTTTAGATTCTTAAACAATTACTTGAATTACCAATCATGTGTAATCCAATAGGGGGGAAGCTTAATGCAGTTATCTCACACATGAGAGATAACACGCTGTTCGCTGAAAGAAGGTACTTGGTATCCCATATTCATAGTACTAAGATTAAATGCAGAAAATTTAAAGGCTGCGATTTTTAACAACAGTGGGGAAGAAATGTAGACCTATATTTTGGAAAAAATACTCTTAGAATGCTTATTTTGGCTGCATTCACTGATCAATAAATAGCAAGTTCAACGTTCAGTTTTATTTGTATAATTGTCCATTTGTCTACAGCACATAGGAGACAAAAACATTTACTCTCACCCAATAGAAAAACTGGATTTAAGCTAAGTGGACTGTACACCCAATCAGAGCAAGACTTTCGAGGCAAAGGCAATAATTTTAGCTTTAGCAACAAGTTTTCAGCTATCAGGGATTTATATTATGTATGTCAACACTACAAAATGCTAAAAGCCTGATAGCGTTTAAAAAAAATTCTCTAGTCGGGAAAAAAATGCAGCTCTGTTTTAAAATTCCCAACCCTACTTTGCTAACAATAGCATAAGTAGCGAACTGAGCTAACCTTTGGAGCAGCTCTTCGAAGATTGAAAGGTTAGTGCTTTTAAAACAAGTTTTGTTGTACTTTCTGTGTGTGTGTGTGTGTGTGTGTGTGTGGTGTGGGGGGGGGGGTTGTACACTTTACAGCAAGTATAGTAAAAATTCTGCTTCTGCTAATTGTTTATTTGGGAGACAAGAGACAGTTTTGTAATTTTTTCTTTAAATAGAAAGTAAAATTTAGAATAGAATAGAATATCTCTTTAGTGTCACTGTTACAAAAACAATGAAACACAGTTTGTCATCTCTCCGTTGTGTATAATACACAATAAAGTAATTATCCGCATTTACATTTACACAAGAAAGATATGTACAAGTTATACATAAACATGCGTACACACACACACACATATATGTATGCGTACATACATACACACATATTTCAGCATACATGCCTACACATACATGCTATCTGAGCTGAGGAGCAAGTGCAATTTAAGGAGCAGTGAATAATCAGTGATATTGCATATTGAGTGGGGGTGGGGGGGTAAGAATACTGTTGCTACTATAATAAATAAAGGTATAATAAATGCAGTTGTAATAAATACAGTTTATAGATGTAGGAATGTTGGTTGCATTATAGTATAAATAAAATATGGTTTATAGATAAAGTGTAATGTGCATGAGTGTTGGCAGTGCAGTTAACCTTCAACTTCAGCTAATTTCGTAGCTTACCATCTTTAATGTGATCTATAACAATTGAAAATACAAAAACGAGGTGATATCTTAAAATAAAAATAAATAACCTGGTTGCGTAAATAAGCACTCTCATAAATTTTTTTATTTTAATTTAGCAGTTAGTGTCATAGGTAGGAGTTCATCTCAATTGAACATCTTTGCCTGGCAATATTTGCCTGCGATTTGGTGTAAAATCACCCCAGATTTGTCAGATTGTGAGGATCTTCTGTCTACAGCCCTCTTTGGTGCACCATTTGATGCACACACCCTGTTCTTACTTGGTAATGTTGCTATTTTCTCGATATTTATTTATAATCACATCTGCCAGATATTTATTATTTGGTGATTTGTATATTTTTTGCTATTCCTTGTATGTTAACATATTGTATTGCTAATAGTCTAGTCTGTTTTATTTTCGTTTTGCTTTTGTTTTTCTTAATGTTACTGTATTGGAGCAACGGTAACCCACATAATTTCCCTAAGGATTGATATTGTATTTTGATTCGGATTCGGATTCTTATTTTTTGAAAATCTATCAGATGCATTTTTGTCTCAGAGTTGACTGGTGTTTGGAGCTGTTCATAATCCCCTCCACCTTGACTAAAGCTTAAGAGAAACAACTCCAAAGTTGCCATCAGCATGCTTGTCTATGGGTATGGTGTTCTTTTTGTGATGGGCTAAGAGCTGTTTTGGTGCCAAACGTACTTTAAAGAGCTGTGTTTTTGCTACATTTTTAATAACAGTGTTTTGTTTTGTTTTTATTATTGTTGTTAATCATTTTTATTGGGCTTCATGGTTCAATTTGATGACTTTGGTGGTCTTTTGAACCCTTCACCTGACTGCTGCCTTTCAACAATGCTTTAAATCCTTTCTAATCTCTTTGCAGATCATGACTTTTGCTATGATTCAACTAAATAAACATCAGCAAAGTCCTACTAGAACAGCTGAACTTCATTTGATTTTGATCATTATTTTGCAACATTTGGATTATAGGGTCAGAATTTGATGAAAACAAAATGAAAGCATTGATCCATTGTGCTTTGATCATTAATTGAACATAATTTAAACTTCACAGCATACTTGAGTTTTTGGTGCTCACCATGTCCATCCTTTTATCAGCGCAGTGTTCAGTGTTTCCAGCACCTTGCTGAATATTTGCCATTAAGAATTAACACACTGAAGGCGAAAGAGGGTCCAATCTGGTACTAGAAAAGTGTGCCCATTGAGTTTATATATACACAGATGCTTGTGAGACCATTATGGAATTTTCTTTCTTTTAATCGGGTTTTGGAGCTATGGAAACTCCATATTTAGCCGTTTTAAATGTAGATTAACTCTGTGATGGGTTCAGTGAACTAAAAGTAGCCTAAATATTTGGCATAAAGCTCTGTCTTTAAAGAGTTCCGCTACTTCATTATGTCTCCTCGCTATCAAATAATTTTTAAAATGTTGCATGGTATTTATTGTTTTTTTTTATTTATTTATTTTATCAAGCTGTACAACACCTTTGTGTACAGCAGATTAGATATAATAGAGCCTGCTAAATGGGTTAGTTTTATCTCTGCTTTTTAAGTGACCATGAAAACAAAAAGGGGTGAAATAAAGAAGACCTGTTTTGTTTTTACTGTTTTAGTTGTTTGCTCATTCTTATGTGTTTCACTTGGTTCCCAGTTTAATTCAGTTCAGATACTTTGTCCCTTGGGTGACAGTTATTTATTGTTTTTAAATAGAAGCAGTGCCCAATGATTTAAAATTGAAGTTAAAGTAAAAAGTCAAAAAGTATCCAGTACTACAAAGTTAGATTTAATAGAGTAATTGGAACATCTCCTTAAACAGCAGCAGATGTGTTCCTGTTTTATCATCGTATGAGATCATGCTTGAGCAAAACACCCACATTTTTAAACAAACATCTGCATGAAAACTTTGTGCCTTAATTATATCTTCCAATCTGCTCTGTTGTCGTGTGTTGAAAAACAATTAACACCCTATAAAAGGATATAAAAGGACATTGTGACACGATAAATTTAGTTTAAATGTCACTGACTGCACGGTTGACACATTAGCAGTATGCTGACAGAAAGTCTTAGGCCTGTTTTGGTGTTTGATCCAGTTCTCACCACTATGTAAGTAATTTTTATGTACATGTCTTACAAATACTCCACCCACTTTTACAGAGGCCGTACATGTGATGCACTGAAAGTGTTTTAATATTTTACTAATATCATATTTTGTGCTCTGCTAAAATTATTAAAAAATTAATTACAAATATATGACCAGATTTACTATAGCATGATGTTTAGTCACTATATAATGACCTGTGTAAAAATATCTAAATTAGAAATGTGTATGTACACTATCATACACAAGGAAGGTCTTATCTGCCTTTAAAACTATGAAGATTATGGTTAGAGAGTAATATCAAAACATGTGATGGTGTCAAATTTATGAATGTCTCCATTGCTAAAGTCTATTTAAATGGCATCCATTGTTGTGTTTATATTTTTATGTCATGTTATGCCAATGTGCAGGCATGCACATTATCTTGTAGCATCTTTTAACCTGCAAGGATGCAGATATTAAAAGGTGTTGCAGTTCAGCATTATAGTCATGAACATTTATTACTCTGAATAGCTTAAACAGCCATGCATGACTTAATCCATCTCTGTTTTGTGCAGGGAGATATATGTTTAAAAAAACCTGCCACAAATGTGCTAAAATTTGTGCTGAATTGAAACAACAGATAAATTAAAGAGCTGCATCGGTGATTTCCATTTTCTAAATGACAGAATTACAGCCTTTCATGGTTCTTTATCATCATTTTGACAGACTGTGCCTTTTTCACAAGGTCTCTATTTAATTGTAATGTCTGGAGGAAGATGCACAATCATTTACTTTCATTTTTACCAATTTTATGTTTGACCTGTGGTTATTCGAAATATACTATAGCTGAAATGAGCCTTGAAAAGAATTAGTTCAGGACAACATGATTACAGTGTTGTGACGATGTAATTCTGTGTATAAAATAGACAAAATTGGAGGGATGGAAAAAAATTTTCAGTGTTATGTTTGTGGCAGTGAGAAATCTAGTAATAGTCATTAACAGTATAAACAGAAGATATGTAATATGTAATAACTGCCAGTACACAGGGTTTATAATTTACCTAAAAACGAGACTTGAACATGTTTGAACAACTAACTAACTGTGTAATGTAATTATTAATATAGTTTCTTTCTTAAGTGAGTGTGGTCATTTGGCACTATGTGATCCACTTTGTAAACCCTCTTGAAGGAGGTCAGGCTAATGGAATCAGTGCTGAATCTTTTCTCACGACCCAACATATTCTACAAACATGTTTTTTTGTAATTATGTTTCTCTTTTCAAAAGTGGTTGTGCCTTCTTCTTTTTCTTGTGAGTGTTATCTCCTCAACTGTGACCTTTCTTAAAAAGAGTCATAAAACTAAACTAAACTAAAAGTCTGGAATAGAATCACTTAAACCTGTGAAAGATCTCCCTTTGAGCAAATAACAGCTGATTAGCTATCAGTTTATAGCAAAAGGGGAATAGTCATGTTGATTGTTGTGAGCTAATATTAATAATTAAATACAATAGAAAATATGTTGTGTATATTATCTCTATCTGTTCTGTCATTTTTATTGTTATGGATCTTTTTAAATTTGTACAATTTACAAATTTAGATTTGGTTTTGTAACCACAAAATGCAGCTACTTCTTGGTAACATTTACCAAAAAATAAGGGCATAAAAAAAGACTAATACTACTTAAAACATGATGAAACAGTGAGATGCCATTGACGCTAAACATTAATCAATAAGGTAGTACATTCCGGCCTAGTGCATCTTAGCGGTCCTCTCTAGTAATAGAGTAATAGGATGGCTAAACATTTTTGTATTACAGAATAAACTAAATGAACTGGACAAGTGCAGAAATTATTTCTCCCCCCACCCCCGAAACTGAGATTGTCCTTTACCTCAAGATAGTAACCCCAAGCTACACTAGACTGGTTTTTGTCTTTAAATTTTTTATTATTTTTTTTAGAAAAAAGTCTTTAAATAACAATATTTGGATAGATTAGCAGCACAGTGATTAGCACTGTAGCCTCCAGCAAGAAGATCTTGGGTTTGAATCCACCATCTGGCCAAGGCCCTTCTGTGTGGTGTTTGCATGTTCTCCCCGTGTCTGTGTGGGATCTCTCCGGGTACTCTGGCATCCCACATGAAGCAAAAACCTGCAGTTAGTGTGGTCAGGTTAATTGGTGACTCTAAACTGTCAGTAGGTGTGAATATGAATGCAAATGGTTGTCTGTCTTTCTGTGTTAGCTCTGTGACAGATGGGATAGTTAAAAAACAAAAACAAAAAAAAACATACACAGCAAAGCAACCTCAGAGATCCCTTTTAAGGAAAGAAGGGGGATGTTCTTAAAAGGCCAATATTAATGAACACAAAACTGAAGAAAGATCAACAAAAATCCATAAAAAGTAAAGGCCTAGCAAAGGACCCAAACAAGAAGACTCCATGGATTCCCAACTTTAGACTGCCACTGATGGCAAAAGATTAGCATCAGTGTTTAAATATAATCATTATTAACATTACATTATTAACAATTGTCTGTATTTTCTAAACAGTTAAAGCAAATGGAAGCCAAAACCATCTATGAGGATGAAGGAAGGCAACAAAATTTTAATATCTCTTTTTTATTAAATTACCAGTTGTATGACAGCCCAAGACAACATTCATGATTCTAATTATCTCAATAAGGAATAGAAAAAAAATCAGTGCATCTTCTTTGTGGACATTAGCCTGTTGGCACTGCTGTGCTGTGACTGTGCACCAGATAGTCCTTTACAGGGATATTCCCCGTTGCCAACTATAATTAATTACTTTACAGTCTTTGAGGCCATAATGCTCATCAGTTATTAATTAGAAATTCATTTCACTGAATAAATAATGCTCATGATTGATGATGAAACTTGTAATTGGGTTCTCGGAGTAATGCACTAGGGAGAAAGCCTTTACACTTGAATCCAGGCTATTAAATACCGCTCATTTAAGGAACTGCAATACCTCTTGTCATAAACCTGGGCTGCCATGGCAGCATCTGGATTCAGGGAACAGAAACATTAGTTTTAATTCACATAGGTTATGTTAGACTACCTGCTTCAACACCAACTCGTGATCTTTCATTCTACTAAGTCCTTATGTTGTACAATACTAAACAAATAGTTCCCAAGCATCACGTTAGAGTAACAATAACCTGCTGTCTAGTGTGAGTACTATATTAAAAAAGTCATGTGAGTCCTTCCATCATGTAGCCAACAGTCTTTTTAAATGACGAGAGAGAACGGTGAAAACTCAGTCCATCTATGGCTCACTATTGATTCCACAACAAAGGCCCAACCATTGTTGATAGCTCTTTTGATATATTTTCTTGCAGCCACCAACCCCTTTGTGGAAAATAAACCAGTCAATATACACCTATTAGGATTTCTTGATCTGAGCCTATAAAGTGTCTCCCCTGCTCGTTGTGTCATAATAGCATTGAGACCAAAAGCTATGACTTTTGGAGGACAAACCATCAACACTTTAATGGCCGGCGGTAATATTCAAGTTTTGGGCCAATTAACCCTCCTGACCAGCAGAACAGAGAATGGTGCACCATGTGCCCCTAAACTACAGAAAAAAGGGAAAGGAAACAGCTGATGGTGTAGCCTCATCAAGAAAAAAAAACTGTAATTGGTGCTATTCACCTGTCATCAGGGTGGGAGTGAGAAATGGTAACCTCCCCCTTTTGCTAACGTATCTGCTCTATTAGCAATTTATAATGGAGATCAAGAAGTAGTCAGTGGAGAATGAAGACAACTGTCTGCACCCATTCCTAATTGGCTTTATGTTCTGTTTCTGATAAATAACTCACACTGACTATATAGTCCCGTGGATTTTGTTGCCCTAATAGGGCTCAGTAACTGGATTTACTAACAGATAGTGGGTCAAAAAGGACATAGAGAGCAAAAATGTTAATTAATATCAATAATGGCCAATTATTATTTTGACAGAAGGATCCAAGCTAGCTGTGTGCTCTAATGACTCTGAGCTAACTTGAAGGGAAACACTGGTGAATTAGCATAACTGTGTATGCACACTCCATGGAGGTGCCCAGCAAACATCTGTTATGTTAGAAATTCAAATAGAATTCCTATTAGTAACCCTGGCTGTGGTTGCATAATCAGTCATTCTTCTCTGGCCATTTTGGAGGCGCTAACAATGCCCCTGTGACTGGTGGAACTCCTCCCTCTGGGCTTTCCAATCAAATTTGGCCCCATGTGGACCAGGTCCTAACAACAGACGAGGCAGCGTGGACTTGTGTGGGGAGCTTTGTGCTCTGACAGGAGCTCAATCCACCCATGACACATGACCCAAGAAAGGAAAACTGTTATTTATTGGAATATAGCAGATTCAAGTTAAGGAATTAATGTTAGCTTTTTGACCTCCTGGGATATATCTGCATATTTTCCTATACACTGTGGTTTTACTCACACATTTTATATTTGCATGAATTGTATTGTTAGAAGGATGAATTCTGCTTTAATATTGAATAAATAGGCAGTAAGTTGCTAAGGTGGAATTTATTAAATGATACTGAGAGCAGCTTCTCTGGGATATTGAAAATTGAATATATTCTGCTAAGGAATTGATTTTCTATTTGAGGCAAATAATTAATTCCCATAAGGAGGAGTACGTTATCTCTATCTTATGGGAATTAAACTGCATATTACAGTAATATATGAATGGTAGTGGGAATTTTGTGCTTGTAGTTTAAGCCTGTCTTTGTATTCAATAGATGCTGTTATGAAAATCATAGAGTCAAAACCAATAAAGATACAAGATCAAAGCTTAATATTGGAATTAAATGACAATGAATAAAGAACAAATACAGTAATCTTATAGATTTTATTGTTTTTTTCTTGTAAGCATTCTACAGTGAAAATAAATAAAAATCAGTTAAAATCAGTTTCATTGTACTGCTTTACAATTAAATCATTTTCTGCGTTATTTATTTATTTTTATTTTTTATACATGTAATTTTACCATTTGCAGAAATCCCCATAAACTTCAATTTCAGAAATAGATAATATATCCTAGCAGAAAATTAAATAGAATGCTATGTTATACTCTAGTTGAAAGAGTACTATTAAGTACAACATTTATTGCTTTAGTTACCTTTTTCTTCAACCGCGCCATGATTGGTTCAATCTATTAATTTTAGTATACCTATTGTACTTCTTAGTTTGAAACAGCTTTTCATTCATATGCTCCTGTTGTGTTGGACATTCACTATGAGCCTGCATTATCCTACGCTTTATCTTTGCCACCCATTGTGGCTGCTGGATGTGTAAGGGAAAAGGTTGTAATTACTTACTGCTTATTAAGGGAGTAAATTCTTTATATGTCAGGGACATTTTTATCCAACCTTAAATTACCAGCCTCCTTGACAAGATTTGGAAACTTGTTTTGTGCCAGGGTTAATGTCACTGCATTAATGTTTAAAGTAATATTACCCGTCGCTAACTGCGAAATAGTGTGACTGCTGTCATCATCTACAACTCGGTGTGACCTTCTCCTGCATAATCTGAGCATGTAATTCCCTCCAGTGTAATGTCATGTTTGATCAGAGGAGGTACCAGTGTCCTGATCTGAGCAGCACACAGCAGGAGGTGTGGAGAGTCAAATGGACAACCAGAGGTTCCCCTTAAGGGCAAAACTGATGTTGTCTGCATATTCTCCCTTCACTGCGGTGGCCTTTGTGGGATGAGTTCATAAATCAAAAAATAAATGTTATCAGTTATTGCTTGTGTGCTAAATGAAAGTACATAATCTGATTTTTTTTATTTGATTAGTTACTTTTTTTAAATTTCTGAACATTTAAGTTCAACGATTTCATTATTTGTTTAGCTGTAGTTTTTTCATATTTGAATTAATATCTGACTCCTAAATTAATGTCTGTTTGTTGCTAAAAACAACATATGTTTGGTGCACAGTACTGCATCCAACAGATTTGGGTACAGTATACATGACTGGGTGACTCCATGGTTGTATATATAAAATAGCTTCAGCTTTACGCTCCTCTCCATTCCACGGCCTCCGGTGTATAAATTTACTTGATGGTTTTCGTTTCTCTTTCTTAATTCATTGCAGTCGGATTCCTCTTTGATGCAGTTCTCTTGTCCCCCAAACAATTGAAGTGGAGACAATGGAGGCATAATGATAGATCCGTGTACCCACCATCTGTAAGAGCAGCTGCTCCCTTGCATCTGTACAATATGCTGGAGCGGGGAGCCTCAGTAATCTGCATAATAAGGAGAGGGCTTATCTCAGTCTAGTTAATAATCACAAGCAATCGATGCACTTCATTCCCTCACTCTTGACTGATGAAAAAAAGCTGCAAAGTTTTGGTGTGTTTGCTATATCCTCAAGAAAGGCAGGGGTCATGGAGTAATGCCAAGCTGTTGATTTTGCCTGCAGCTACAGATTTAGTCTGCACTCACTTTCATCGTTTCATGAATACCATAATTACAGCAGGACATTCTGAGTTATCATACTATGTCTTCCCTCCTCAGTCCCTTATACTGTTTGTAGCCTTTGTAGCAATGCTGAAGCCCACGATAGATGTCTGTATGATTGTTAGTCTGCGATAAACACAGCTTGTAAGGTGTTTTGATAAGAGTCATTCTGCAACAGCAGTACTCTTAAAGCAGAATATTGTCCTTGTAAAAGACTAAAAATTCATTTGAAATGGCTGAAATGGCTTCTTAGATACTACTACCTCTGTGCATGTTGCCAAAGACACAACTACAGCAAGTGATATTCCACAGGGCATAAAATCTCAGCTCAAGGATATGTTCGTATCTTTGAATTCAGAAAGCAGGTATCTGCCTAAAGACAAATAACCTTTGTATACTCAATCTCCACTATTTTCACCTTTTCTTACTTATCAACTCTGTGTAGATCAGCACTGTGAATATTTAATTTTATTAGAATTTGAACTATAGGAAATAAAAACAATTCATATAGTTCTTATTATTCAGCTGGAGGGTATGAAAGTCAATTTTGGCTTGTTGACACTTAAAGAGTGAACAATCTATCCACTGAATAGGCTTTTTCCCATATATGAAATTGGAAAAGTCTCCATGAAATTTAATAAATACCCCCTATTCATTACTCTTGGTAATGGCTCCTAAGCAGGCACCAAATTGATTGGCCAGAAAATATGCAATAGTATCGATCAGCAAAGTCTCCCCTTGGTATTCCCCTTTTAAATATGCTCAAATGCGCTCATTAAATTAAGTCTTTTTAATACTATGCAGTGTGAATAAAATTGAATACACAAATGAATATGCTTTAAACCCTTCATGGTTGTTTAAAATTATAAAGGAAAAGGTGGAGAAAGGTGGAGCGCCGATTGAGAGAGGAATACGAGATACAAAAAGACAAAAATAGGGGAAAAAAACATATAAAGTTTCAAGTTTTTAGGCAAACGTGTTGCCAGAACGCTTTCATTGTGCCTTAACATCGACGCTACAAGTCGTTTGAACTCTGCTTGACCATTAGTCCAAATGATATTCTCTTGTATGGTGAGGTGCACTGCCTAACACGTTGGTCACCTATAGGTGTTCAGTTGGACAGAGCTCATATCAGCCCTAAAATTTTATTCTCATTGTTCTTAAATCATTAGGTAACCCCCTATGCCCTGTGTATAGGAGCATTGTCATCTTGGGTGAAACCACTCCCATCAAGATAGAAATCCTTCATCCCAGGATAAAGACAATCCCTGAGAACAACTTTCTATTGATTTGCGGTGCTTCTTTTCTCGACAAGGGAGGGTGAGTGTCATTCCAGCAAAATGCTCCCCATTGCATTTCAGATTGTTAAAAGTATATATAAGATGCATTAAAAAAAATTGCCTCTTCCCATGGTTCCCGATCCTCCTAATTAAGCATGCATGATGTTTCTCTCCCAGCTGCTAGACTGCTGAAATACACTAGGCAGGTGTATTGAGCTCCCCCCCAGTGAGGCTCGAGAATGAAACTGGTATATGTAGAAGTGCAGGTGTGACATGTTAGGAGGAGTCCAGGTGCTTATTGAGGTATCAGAGGCAGCCGCTGCACGTTTGATTTATCATCTGGGGGTTGGCAAAGCCATGTCTGAGCTTCAATAAATCAGGTAACGGAATAAAATGTTCTGAAAATTACCTTCCGGGGCGCCGCAATCGTGATAACTTACATCTAGCACAGAGTTGGATATAGTGTAGCACCTACTGACAGTGCTTATTGAACCCATATATTGACTCCATACACTAAATCATGAATGCAAAGGTTTTAGCCAGACTGGAGATTCACCTTGAATTCACCCTTTAAGTGTTAGGATTTGTCACTGATTTGTGGTTTCTTATTTGTTTGTCACAGCAAAGCTACACTGGGATAAAGGTGTCATTAAAAATACATTAAGACAATTAGATTATGTTTGAACATCTCATAAACTCGCCCTCAGGACCTCATAATACAATGTTTACTCTTTGACATGAATGCCATGCTTACCTCTGCATTCTTGAAAGCCTTAAACTCAGAATGAGCCAGCCAGTCTCCACGAGCACATAAAAGGTACCCAGATTTATAGGGAGGTTTTTATCCTAGACTCAGGCACCATCTGATAAACAAGCACTCTTTGCTTGAGGCTAAATAATACTCTTTGAGGTCCTGATTTACAATGCTGTGAAGGATCCATTTGTGGTTCAGCTCTGAGGCATGCAGCTCTTTGATTGGTCATCCGTAAGCTCAAAATTTGGCCTCAGATCTGCAGCTCACGAGCTTGAGGATTCCTAAACGAACAAATGCATAAATGATGGTAGGTTTTTATTCAGAGTTAATAGATGAAGAGAAATGAACTTTTCAGAGATGTAAAAGGCTCTTAGGTTTAAAAAAAAAATCCTCCTCAACTCCCTCTGATTGAGGCTAAGACTGTGGCAGCATGCAACCAATCTATTCGGAGCTTTTTAAAAGAAAACTCATTGGGGTATTGGTCTACTACATAGACTCCTAAGAGATCTGATTAAAGGGAAATCCCTCAATGTTTTCCCCGCACCTTCTCCATAATAAATCAGTTGCACATTGCAAATGCCTAAATTCATCTTACTGTGCCTGGCTTGACATTAGGAAGAAAGTCTCCAGTATCAGTGCTCAGAAATACTAAGCGTAATTTAGCCCACATTTTTCCATAACTTGAATTGTAGATTTTACGTTGACATAAAAAAAAAACACTTTATGGTGAGTCAATGTGACCTTTGAGACCTGAACAGGTACTGATACTTTGATACTTTACATTATCTGAAGAGTAAAAAAAAACATTTCCTCAACATTTCTTTCATTAGATAGTAATCCACATGGTATGTGTGCCATATAACCCAATGAAGTACAGACACAAGACTGTGTTCACAAGTGCTTGGTGCCTTACAGACTTCTGTAATTTAGAAACTGTGAATTAATTCTAAGTTAAATTATTAATATTAATAATATCATAAATCATTTAAATAATTAAATTTACTTAAAATGAAGACAAAATTATGTAACAACTTTTCTTTTTTTTACAATTTAAATAAATAAATAGTTTAACTTTATATGTGAAGCAGAGCATTAACATATCACTGAGGTTTTGTGGAAACAAATTTCACAAAGGCCAAACTTGTTATTGTTCTCTTAGCCTAAACATCAGGCCCTAACATTAAAAATTTTACTTGCCAAGATATTTTATAATTAAATATGCCTAAACCCTCCCATACCTGCCTTAGTGACCTGCAGCTGTTACACGTCACCAAAAACAGCAGCAACCTTGACTCATTTTACAAAAATGAAAACGCTGTCACTGTAGTTCAAACAAATCAAATTTAACTCGTGTTTTTTTTTTTTTATTATTTATTTGATGCTTAGGGGGTTGTGAGAGGGTCATGACATTGTTGGGTGATATTTTGACACATTAATTGGACTAAGGGTTTTTCGTCACAGCTGTTAGGAAATTAAGAGGAGATTGAAAGCCCCTGATGTCTTGTAATTACTGTTTCATGTTGTGTAGCCGCACTTACCAGCAGCCGTGCTCTCTGATGAATGGGCAGTAAAAGCAACAATAGAGTGTCTATAATGCAAAGGATTTGATCTGGAAATGAGTGCTGTATTTGTATCAAAAGTTGAGGTCAAGAAAATAGAAGAAATTAAGTTTGTGTCATTTACAAATTAATGCAAAGTTATACTTTAATGCTCCGAATAAGCACTGGTAATGTCAGTAAAATTACGTGGTTAAATCTGGTGTGACCACAATCAAGTATTAGCACAATTAACTACACGATTTTGGCAGTGTAGTCGCATGCTTGGCAAAGGAAATGTTCCGCCCAGTGTGTTTCAGGCCATGCTCCATGGAGGAGGAGCGGCATTCAAAACAAACCGCTGTCCCTGATATCAGCTGGTTAATCCTCTCCTTTTAGTGGCTTTATTGGTTCATTCAAGAGAGTCTGTTGACATTCCCCCTGCCCTGTTAAAAGGCGACTGCATCTCAAGTGAAATCTGGAGTGTTCTTTACACAGGCGGGGAGCCCCATGTGGCTCCTGCCTCCCAGTGGGCCTGTGATTTTCCTGCTTTAAGTGTCTACTGTCAACACTAATTTGTCCCACTCCTCCACCGCCCCCCTCCAGAGAGGGACGCTCTCCTAAAGTTTTAATAAAAGATCAGCTATAACTCCCTGTTTTCTGGGCGTGAGACAAGAGCTTTAAAAGCCACAGAGGCAATAAGATGCCAGGTAATGATTACAAGGCTTGAACAGAAGCAGTTACCAATACCACATACTGTTTTACACAGCACACTGCAAGTGTGTGGTACAGCTTAAGGCTGTCTCCTTTACAGGGTTCATCTACAAATCAGTGATGGAGGCTCAGCCTCGTATTATCGGACTTGTAGTTTTTTTGTTTGTTTGTTTTTCAGGACTACATTGTTATTTAAATGACATTGATAAAAAAAAACTTTAACATGGTCTGAATTCCTAAGCGTTGGATGTGTATTGTGAAGTCTTCCAAACCAAAAATCTTAATCTCAGCAGCATGTCACTTAAATAATTTTTTCACTTACAGTGATATCAGAAACCAATTCTCCTGTGTTGTTTATGTAAGAACTTTGTTTAAAAGTGAAACTTTAATTTTTCACTTCATTTACTCTGTGTGACTGCATGTGTTTCTCAACACTGTTTATGGCCTAATACAGGCTGAAAATGCATTGTAGCCCAGCAAATCCCTTTGTGCGTTTTCATTTATCCATTTTTCCTCAGGATTAATAAGAACAACATGATTGCAAATAATAGTTTCTGACATGTTTTTCTTGAATACCATTTCAGGGCCTGATAAAATAAATTGGTCCATTTCATTTATCTGCCTTTGAAGTCTAAAGGAAAATCAATGAAAGAAGTAATTTCTCTCCTGCCATTTAACCAAATTCCCATCTACCTGAATGATAGGTCCCAGGGAAAGTAGTCAGGAGACTTTCTTTTCAATTATCCCTGACTTGTTTACATAGTGTTTTGTTCACTGGACTAGATGTGAACATACAAATCTCATATGGGTTTTGCTGTTATTGAGGAAGCTTAATACAATTCCACTTCGAAGGTAGGCAAGAACCATGCAGGAAATTGTTCAATATCTCAGTCGAAGCCCAATTTTCACCGCATTGTTTTGTCGCACAGTGTATTGTAGTGTTATGGTAATGTAATATGCATAATTCATACACCTAGGGCCCCCCTCCTCATTTTTGATTCTGCTGTCCTGCCTGTTCATCTGAAGCTGAATTAATGCTACATTGTCCATTAGGTGGCCATAACACAGGGCAATACTGTCACACGCTGTGGTTAAACTGAAATTCCCTTGAGACGAACGGTATTTGTTATTTATTTCATTTTTATATACATTCTACACAGGAATTGTTTTGCAAAACACTGCTTTTCTCATTTTGGGTCAAGACTGATCCATTTTATTCCTGAGTTGAGACAATAATTCTGCGTAGTAATTGAAAATGTTTTTCTTAGCATCCCGAGTCCCGAGAATTTTGCTTTGCAGTGTGTTATCTTTTAGCTTCTATTATTCTCAGGTGAATCAGTGGCTGTGAGAGCACAAAGAGAAAGTGTTAGATGTGGCTTGTTATCCTCTCCAGGGTTCACTTAGAGAGCCCCAGACTACTGCAGTTTTGACCTTCATAAGGCACTGTCTCCCTGCTGGGAACACACACATACACCAAGCACAGCCACTCCACAGCCGGCACTCATTGGGTCATGATGGGGCTAAGCAGCGCCATTAAAGCATGCTCATCTAGGCTGGGATCACGTGCACAAAGTGTAGAGATGGACTCTAGTCAAGAGGTCTTGGTCCTATAGTAGACACTTCCACGGCACAAGTGTGCTGCATGTAAAGTTGCAGAAGTTGCATAGCCATAAGAAACTGCAAATTAATATTCTTTTTTGTTTGCTGTATCTGTGTCAACTTTTCCTCAGGATACCACTGTTGTGATGTCTCAAGCTGTGCTCAGAGTATTATAAATCCATTTTTTGGACATGCTGTGGTCAGTTTAATGATCATTATGTGGCTCAGATGGAAAAACAAGGGAATAAGGTGAATCAATGATCGATTTTACTGCGTGACTTGATTCATGGCTACTGCTGTGATAAATGGCCATTGTATTGAGCTTGAGGGTAACTGTTTTGAGATAATATTTGTATGTCGGGAAAGAGACCTTGTGCGATAATACTTTTGGCTTTGCTTTCAGTGTTTCATTAATTGATCAGTCTCAACAGCTCATAGCATCCTTTGATGCACTCTCCAACTCAGGAGAAGATACTATGTCAGCTAATAACTGTAGATTATGCAGTACTACTGTATAAAGGTAGCTATAAAACATTTTAGATATTTATTATGGAACTGTTGCTGCAGATGTGATGTGCCCTCCAAAATCTTTCAACATCTTAGCTTTAAATCCCCAAACTCCATATCACCCAATGCTTTCCCCCCCGTTTTATTTAATTAGTCAAATGAGATACAGAATTGCCTTCCTCACTGTGGTTGCTGTGTAGCTTCTCTGCCAGCTCTGTAAAAACACGGGCATGTACAATATCAAGCAGGGGATCTGTCTTTGATTCTGGCTGATGGGAGGGCGAGCTTCACCTAAAGGTACTGAAGCAAAGAAATAATGGTATACTACACTGCTTGTGAAAAGCAATAGGAGAACGAAGGGGGGTTCACATTAAAAGTGTCTCTCTAGGTAGCTGACATGACGCGACTAGTCAGACGTAAATAATGACAGACGGAAACTATCATGAGGTCTGTGAAGCATCCGCGTGCTGCCATCATTTTCTGTCTAACCTTGCATTGCCAGCAGCTCACCAGCTCTGGAAATCATTTAAAAGGCAGACTAACGATGCTGCCAGACCTAACACCAGTCACAAGGATTTGCATCAGTTCAGATCAGCTAAATAGATTTTTAGTTTAGCCGTAGGTGATTTTTTTTCTTCCTACCTAGTGACTTTTGTGTTGATTTACCGTCATATAATTTACAATAATTCATGTAAAGTGTGGTTTTTAAGTCATATAATTTTAAAGGGTTTTAAAAGAAAGATGCGGCTAGTGTGGCTTTTACTGGTACACGAATGTTTACCAAACTACTGCTGATGAGGAAAATTGGATTCATTTTTCTTTTTAAGTGGATATGTCACTTTTCTAGTGAGGCTAAAATGATGATACAAGGGGACTAAAAGTTAATATCAATTCACTGAATGACGTGGTGCTTCCATGGGCTGGCTTTTTAATTATATTTAGCTCATATGACATGCAGTACCTGTAAATCAAATTTACATCTGATAACATGAAGGTTCAATTGAGAAAGATGACCTAATTCTAAAATGTTTATATTTCTGCTGCATTGGAAGAGACAGGGCGAGTGAAACGCTTTTCTGTGGAAAATAGCTTTCCTGTACTGCTCTCTGTCTGTAATACCTTTATAGTGTTTTTATATTCCTGATTAGGTCATCTATTTGTAGCTTCAGCCAGTAAGCACATGACCATATTTCATGCAAAGAGTATGTGTGAGATATGTTGCATTTAAATGATATAAAAAAATAATTTGAATATCAGCGTACACTCTCATTTATTGTTCCAGTTAACTGGTTCCTTACTGTGG
Organism: Hemichromis elongatus; assembly: GCA_015108515.1. Classification (NCBI taxonomy): domain Eukaryota; kingdom Metazoa; phylum Chordata; class Actinopteri; order Cichliformes; family Cichlidae; genus Hemichromis; species Hemichromis elongatus. Next base: position 108,489 of record VUQR01025367.1, on the reverse strand, counting down.
GACAATAACAATGCAAAACAGGAGACCATTCTGCTATATAATTAAAATCATCTTTGGGGACATGTTTTCGCACAGCAAATTTGAAACTTAAAAAATGGCACAGTATTGTATTTGCATAATACACAATGAGTCTCACTCAACAAATTTATTAGTCTAGATCCTCAAAAAGCCATGGCAAAGCAACTTTCATTCTATAATTGGCATCTTGTGGTTTGCTTTCCTGAGGAGAAAGTGAATTTTATATGCTTTTATAATAAATAGCATATTTAAGCACCCAGGAAATCACTGCAAGACATCCATCCTACACGGTTTCATTTATTCTAGTGTGTTTAATTAAAGCTGGGAAACTATAAGCACTGTGTCTGAACGGTGTCTAATGTCTAAGACTGGTTATTAGATATTAAATTGATGCATAATTCAGGCAATTAAGAAAGTAATCACACAAAGTAATGTAATGGAAGTTAATTATTACTGCATAAGCAAACAGTTCATCAATGCTAGTTAACGCTGCGACTGCATCCCTAATATGCTCACCAAGCACGGAAATTCCTCTCCCTCAATGTTTTGATGTGCTGATTAAACATTGTGGAGGCAGATTATTTGAGACAGGAAGTGGGTCTCTCACCTCTGCTTTTCCTGAGTGACAGGGTTTATTGTGCTATCTATCTATCTATCTATCTATCTATCTATCTATCTATCTATCTATCTATCTATCTATCTATTTGTTTGGATGTTGTTTTATGTGTGTACAGGAAAGCACGGTGACAACACAGCCCTTTCCTTTGTGGTTTAAAAGATCCAAAATCACGTAAAACTAACAATTGGCCAGCCAGACGTGCTCGCTTTCTCTCTCTCTTTTGAAGACATCCGATAAAACAAGACCTTCCAGCCTCGGGTTGTTTTCCTGAGTAAACATGCGTGTCACAGTTGACCTTTCCCGGGGTCAGGCTGCTTTTATATTGGCTGACATGTTTCCAACTTAATAGAACTGTTTAGCGCAGATCCCTTGGGCCCCTATATTTATTAAGCTGCAATAAGTTGCATCTGTCTGGTTGAATCAAGAGGACCAATCAACCGAGGTCAGACGCATAGTAACAGAGAAATATACACATGTAGCTACACACTGATGCATGCTTTTTATGGAGACACACAAACACACACATGCATGCAAAGGTGTGCACATATGCACGTTTGCATGTGTGAGTGTGAACCGTTATTAAGAGCTTTTTTTCATGCACTTAAACTACTATTGTGTTCATTTTAGCCTCCTTTTATTTTTTTATTAGTTTATTTGTAGGACTGTATATATGTGGTAGTATATCATGAGGGATTGCAGCATGGGGTCCATTGTAACTCTCTTTTGTCTTGTTTTGTAAGCAGTTTCTGAGGTGTATTGATTTATCTTTGTTCAGCCATTGTACAACATCCCATAATGCCGGTCATTTTCTTAGACTGATTTTAAGCCCCTGTCTGGTAATCAGGGATAATTGTCAATTATCACAAGGAACCATCAGATCAATTACTGCAAAATCAATGCAGCCACTTGGCTTGTACTGCCTCTTGTCTTCCAGCAGAACTACCACCTGGAATCATAAAGAAGCTTGTAAATCTAAACATGCATATAAAACATCTAAAAAAGTTTCTAGCATTGCTTTGTGAAGCTGGAGCATCAGTGGCAGGTAGTGTTTTACAGTCATGTCTCTGAAATGGGAAGGCACCAGATGCACTTCTCGTTGCTGTTGTTTTATAGCACCTAATGGAGACAAAACTATTGTTACCTCTTAAACTGAAGGCTGTGTATTATATCTTTTGCTTTTTATGAGCAAGCCTGAGAGAGCCTCTATTGCTGGTGGATGAGATGACTTTTGTGATGAAAGTTAATGTTGGGGAGTCCTGATGTCCTTATTTTCCTCTCAGAGGCAAGATTCCACTTTCACCTCATGAAGGAAAGACGCCATCCGCTGAATGGCTTCCTCCGTGTATGGAAACAAATGTGCTGCCGTAATGGAATAGCCCGGTCAGCAGCCTAATGTATTATCTCCTCCTCAACATATTTATTTACACTCAACTACGCCACAAATTGTCTTGTCATCTTAATGGGTGAGGATTAATCTGTTGCCAGGCTGGCTTAGGTGAATGAAAGAGATTGACTTTTTTCAAACTTTGTGGGCTTATAGGGCAAGTTAACACTTTATTTAGGCTTTGAATTTAGTTCCCTTTTGTTATTTTTGTTTGATCCACACACAAGCAACCCTTATACACTTCATAGTAAATAGCCTGGTGTATGTTGAACTGCAATTAGCACATAATAACAAATGGAAGACTTGCAGTATACTTGCAGTTTTTTCATTGTAACCATAAAGTGTGTTGTTCAAGGACAAACCTTATGATTCACCGGTGAGGAAGGACAGGCTTTATAAAGACAAATGGTAAGGTCATCATTAAATCTATTGCAGTATCTGTAAGGTTTATTACAGAGCATATTGTGTCTACATATTAGATATTGAATCCTTGTTTAAGACGGGGGCCCAAATCATGCTGTCCATTTCGATACATGTCAATTGTACAATAATCATTTTCAGTGAATTTAACAGAGATTGTCATTTACCCAGTGTCCAAACTGCTCATATTTCATCCCCACCTGAAAGAGGCTGCCATTGAGTATAATCACATACACACCTACTGCATCAGACCAAGAGAAAACAGAGTGTGCACTTTGTGCACAGCTATTTATATCAATAAGTCCCGTGCTGAGAGGCACAAAATGAGCGTTTAAGCTCCAGGGCCCAGAGAGCTCAGTAGCAGGTGGGCAGGCTGCTTTGAGGTGCCTGGGCGGAGGGGGTATTCGCTCCTTTACAGGTGTTGCCCATCTCACTGTGAGTCCATGGTTCTGGGAAGGTTTAGGTTTGGGGAGGCAATGGGACAGCTGGAGCAGGAGGCATTGGGGAGATAGAGAAAGAGCCTCTTCACACTGTCGGGGCCTCCGCAGGTCAGTGCCTCTACCCAAAGGGACGGCAGAGCGAAACGCCATCAATTCACAAACAAAGGAGCCACTTCACCCGCCACAAAGGAAACATATGTGATAGAGCTGACTCCCGAGCCGCAGCTCACTTTAACATGTCAGCCTCTCCTAATTAGCTTTGTTAACTCCCTCTGCTGTCTGCCCAACTGAGGCCTCTCCCAGTCACATGTGGGCTTTGTGTTTACAAGGGCAAATGGTCGGGCTCGCCCCTGAAACAAACATTTTTCTTTTAGTTTGATATATTGGATTGTATAATCATTCCTAAAATGAGAATTATCTTGCAGACTACCCCCTAAACAACTACTCTATTATATATGGATTCTATTGATGCAGTATTGATATATTGATTTCTGCAGGGCAAACAAGCAAAACCTTATAGTCCTTTTAATGTTTTACTACAGAGCTTTCCTTCATTGTGTGTGTGTGTGTGTGCGTGTGTGTGTGCATGTGTGTGTGTGCATGTGTGTGAGACGAGATACTTTAGATGAAAACAGCTGCCCCTCAATCTTTATCGGGATGTTTTGGAGTCATTACAGGCCAGTCTTCAGACTGTGGTCTGCCATGCGTTACATGTTGCAGTCCACACTGAGCCTCATGTGACCCCTGCTGCTTACCCACTGGCAGTGCAATTTAACCAGGCTGATGACATGCAGCATGACATCCCTTAGAGAAGCGTCCCACTCGCAGCCGTAGTGGGGGTGCTAGTGAATCTTAGGAACCCTTGCTGACCTCTCTGGAACACAAATAAAAATGGTCTTTGATTTAAGGGGAATACTGTTTGCTTCATGTAATTTTTCAAACTAAATCTATGCATAGAAGATATCCCTTTTTTAAATGCTTGTGCAGACAGAAGGAAACTAGATCCTTCATGTCACTAAGTTGAGGAAGTTTCAGCTTAATGAAATGAAGGGGGCATCTTGTATACATACAGCAGATCATGCTGTGAATGAATCTTATTATTATAAGTCAACCTCAGTTTGATTTCAGCCATAACTAGATGTCTCGGGCCTGAACACTAGGTGGGTCTGACAACTGACACTGCTGAAATATTTATAGCTTTCGTGATGTTTACAATTTTCTCCACTCTGTTTACCTCCAAACAGTGGTGGTAGATTTCTTTTTGTATAAAAAAAAAGGACACAGCAGGCCTAGATGTTTAGACTTGAACTGAATCCTTGCTTAATCACTACTAAAATCACAATTCCTTAATTACAAATGGATATTACTGGATTATATGAACGTAGCTTTCATGTTTGTTGCAGTACATTAAGAGGATTATTCTGGACTTGTGAAACTCAGTCTCTGGCTCTGCCGGCTGCTACGTAGTCCAGCACTTGAGAAGCACCCGGCCCAGAGCTGTGTGACTGCTGCTGACTGAGTGTCATGATCCCAAGATCTCTGCTTTCTCTTTGACAGGAAGGTTTGAAATTCCTGGGTTAAAAGTTCTCTGAGATTATATCTCAGAAGGCTTTTGTGATGATGGTTCATGACAGGTATTGCTTTCAAGTGGGTGAAGGAATACTACTGAATGTCTTTACTGCATAGAACTTCAAAGAACTACATCAGTGGAATATATTATAACTAACCAATATATGTCATTCTGTTTCTCATTTGCTTTTTATTTTATTTTAAGACATGATTGGATTGATGTATTGATTAAAATTCAAGTTGCTTAAACTCATTTCCTGACTTCACTCGGTAAAATCAGTGTTTACATAAATTTCAGGTCTTCTGTCAAGTGTTTTTTTTTTTTACCAATAAAGATTATTGTGCTCCTGAGGGAGGACCCACTAAGTAAATGACCTCCATATGGATTCAAAAATAATAGGCATTGCTGTGACCTAATGCACTGCAACTGCATTTGTCTCTCACTACTTATATTATTTATCATTCAGGTATATATTCATTAATATGCGTGCTTATATATAGTAATGTACTATATTATAATTACAGAAGCTAATGGTCTTGCTAGAAAAATGTAATTAAATACATCTATTTAAAAATAACGGATTATTTTAAGGTTGTTTTGAACTCTGCTTTTCTGCTGTTAAATCCATTTTATAAAGAGTAAAAATAAGAATATTTACCAAGCAAATGTGTATCAAAATATGGCATTATTCTCTGATAGGTGAAGCATACTTACTTTGACATGCCTCAGCAACCCAATGTATTCTACACACTCACTGCCAGCCATGACAGCAGGCTGCTTTTTGTTCTTTTTCTCCTTTTTCCTGAACACTTAGAATAAAAATCACAAGTACTGTTGTGGAGGAATACCAAGGTAACAGTCTGGAGATGTCTGGCCAAAAGGGATTTGTCCCTCTCGATACAAGGCAGGGGATGGTGTGCCCTACTATTTTGCATTTCTGAATTGCTTAGCTGCCCAAGCATGCTTTATGTGGGCCGGGCTCCTGAAGTGTGTCATAGCATCCTATGACCGCTGTATGGGAGGCTTGCTGTTGGACTTTACCCAACAAATATGGATTATGTTAAAGCGGGCTGTGAATTGACGAGGATATGCTAATATGTCCCAGATGGGTATGTGAGAAGCGGACGGCGGGGACATGCAGACAGTATATAGCAGAGGCAGTGTTTGGCAGGTCCATCATTCCGTCATTAAAGGCCACATTATTACTTACAACAAGGCTTGCATGACAATTGCTGGAATAAATGCAGTCCCTCTGAGAGCACCCTGTTGTGCCCTTCAATTCCTCTTTGCGTTTCTTTTTTTTTTTTGTTGCTGTTGTTTTCTTCATCCTTGCAAATCTCCTCTCAGCTGCTGATGCTGTGGATCCCGGTGCTGTGTAAGGGGGTTTGTGCTTACCTTGTTCAAACATCAATAAGACAGGCTATTACTAGCTGAGGCCATTCATTAATATAATGAGATGGTTTTTGCTTTAATTGATAACCGATTTGTGTTGATGAGGCATTATGCACTTGTGGATACAATATTTTCGTGCATTTTTTCAAGTTGAACCGAAGCACCTGCATATTAGTTTTAGAGAGGCAGCACTCCTTTGGAGCCATTATTCCGTTGTACCACTGGGCTAGCAATGAGCTGTCCCCTCTGCATTATTATTGAACTAAGGTATTAGGTTTTCAGCTGCACAAGCAGAAAGATAATGGTGGCTTATGTGTAAGTACGCTTTTGGGACAGTCTTTGTGCTTTTGATATAAGCAACCACCTAAATGACAAGATTAAAGAAAGTAGTTAAATGATAAAGAAAATAATGCTGTAGTTTACTGCTGAGATTTTCACAGCATTTATTTTAAAATATTTAATTGAACAGGAGATAGAGGATTAACTTAACAGTTTAACAGTTTGACTTTCTAATATTTCTAAATTAGAGATAATTTTCTGCATCCACACAGAGATTAAATGTTTAACTTTATCTACTTTTATAGATTGCTTTTATAGTGAAGTAATTAATAATTAAAATGCTAATAATATAACATCTTCCAGCTTCTCAAATGTTAAGATTTGTTATTTTTTTGTACACCGACAAAACGACACAAGAGATGTGATGACTTTGCCTCAAACGCATTTGAAATTTCTAAAATTTTATGGACTAAAATCTGAACAGAAACTATTTTTTAGTTGTGTTCTTATTTCTCTTAAATGTTTTTTTATGCTCTTTTTGACAAGATTTAATTTTTTATTAATCGACAGTATTTTGTGCACTACAAGCCTGTGTAAAGATGTACTTTGGCAGGGAGCAAATGACTGCAGACAGCACATCCAAGCACATCAAGGATTATCATCACAAAAATGACAGAATTAAAGATGTCAAGATTGGCTTTGAACCTCCCTCTGGAGACATAGCTGGGTGGGTAAAGAATGAGGGGCTGGGTAGGGGGTGTTGACATTTGTTATACACTTCTACATGTTGTATTTGCTGGGGGCATTGTTAGCACACACCGCCTCCAGCATAGGATTTAGGCAGGCCCCCAGCAGATGCAGACTGCCCTGTACACACACACACACACACACAGACACGATCTCTGAGCACCACCACCTCACCCCTGGAAGATGAAGAATAGATGCCCTGGGGCAATTCAGCTAGTGTGGATCAGTTCAGATGAGGCACATTAAGTGGCTAGTGATAAATTTGGCATGACAATTGCAAACACCATCGCTTTTGTCTGTAATTAATTCCAGTGGTGCCTGAGGCCTTCCCTGTGTTACTACTGGTGTGGGCCAGCAGTGCTTTCCTAACGAGGGCACATTACAGCCGGGATTATAGCCCAGATAAAGGTGCTCTTAGAGGGAGGTTAGTGAGATGTATTTCTGTGTTGTTAAGCGAAGATCTGGAAGTAATTTTTTTGAATGCCTGGTGCACGAACAGAAACAGTCACGCAAAACTGGAATCAAACAGGCGTGATTGTTAGCTGTTCACCTACTTTCAACTTCATGCGCTCTTAAAAGCAACTTATGCATGATAATAAAAGGTAAAACAATATGATAATTTAAGCCCTTGCTAAATCCAACCTGAGGAATAAGGAATGATAAGCAGAACAGTAAGTTTCACGATACTGGTTTAGAATTTTTAGTACAGGGATCTAACTTAGAGGCTGAAATGATGAATTGGCACAGAGCAGTGGAAATTATGACTCCACAGATTGCACCTTTAATATTTGGTCCAATGGGTCCCACAACTCAGTTATTTTCATTCAGTGGTAATGTGGATGCATTAATTAACGGCTTGTACTTCTGAGTAGTTTTATTACAGCTAATGTCCCTCATTAAGTGAAATATAGTTACTGAAGGACATAAAAGAATCCCTCAGCAGCACCATTAATCTTGATTTCACTTGTGAGAGCACTTGGATATCTTCTGTAACTTGCTCTGCAACGTGGTATCTCTGGTCGTGGCTCAGGCAGTCTCGTGTGTTTACCATCTCCTCTGTTGCCTCCAGCAGAGGGGAAGCTGAACACACCACCAATCTGTGTCATTACTCTGTCATTGCATCAAATCACATGATTAGCTTCATGGGGCAGTGGAGGAGGCCCGGTTGGAGCGGCTGGCCGTTACAGTCCCTGGGTAATGGTCCGGTGGCACTGTGATGGAGGGTTGTGTGCTGTCCCCCATGCAGGGCCAAGGATGCACCATCATTCAGCCTGCTGGAGATGGCCTCAGGGTGAATCGTCTTCTTTACTGCTCAGTCCTTTCACTTACGTTATGACTGTAGTGGTGCAGTTTCCTTCTAGAAAATATTGTTTAGGGGTAACAGTTCTTTTCTTGGACATGCTATCGTAAATAAAGGAAGAGAGCTGTTTGGAAATGGCTGATACTTTGAATCATTTGCTTGGATCTGCTACATGTGTGCATAGAAAGGCTTTGCAGTTGATGTTAAAATAAATTACGAAACCATTAAATGGGATAAGTGGTAACCTATGTAGGAGTACCTAACAGGGCTAGGTGCCTCTGTGGAAGGCCAATCCGACAGTTTGTCGATGCAGCCTTTTATAATGCAAAGGCTTATAATTATCTCACGCACGCTCATTTCACACTGACATATCGCTTTCCTAAATGTCAGTAGGAACAGCCAATGCACTTCTCTTCCCCCAACTCATGAGAGCCCTCTCTGCACCCTGCACACAGCCATGATGATGGCAGTGCTTTAGCCCTGAACGTGTAGTCCTCCGCCAGGGAATAGCAGTTCAGGCATCACCGATCGTTGACCTGGCTATTGTTGTTTGTGATACTTACTGGTAAACTTTTGCAATCAATACAACATCAGCTAGCAGAACCCCTGGGAATGAAAACCTGAAACAGCGCACTTAATCTTGGAGCCGGCCCCTGCTCCCTGCTCTGCCGCTAAACTAGGTAGTTGGCCTACTTGATGCGGCATTATTGCCGCAGAGGTCAGATGTGAGCTGTCTTGCACAGCGCCTGATGAATGGCTGTTTTTGATAAAGCGCCTCTCCCATCCAACAAGAGACATTTAATAATGATGGACCATAACTGCACACAAAAAAATCCTTGTAGAAGGAAGAAAAAAAATTCCCTCCTGCCTGCCTTTCCCCATATCAGACAGCAGCTAGCTATAGTCAGTGCACTTCTGGGCTTTGATATAAAGTACAGCAGAAATGTGGAGTTTACAGTCTCTGTTCAGTGGAATTTGCATGGGCAGCTGTGCACAGCTACACAGCAAAATATCTGTTGTTTTAATTGACTATATATGTTTGCTATCTTTTAAATAGTGGAAAAAAATTGTGAATCATTTATTTGCTAAAATGAAAAAAAATAAACTAAGGTTTTATTTGACTGTATTTTATGCAGATATGCCGACCTTATTATGAATTAATATGCATTGTACTAAAAAATATCAGCGTGCAGTGCCACAGAAAATTATGGCTGTGTGCACTTTTTTACTTTTGAAACAAAGCTCACAAAGCTAACAGTGTTAAATGGTAGCATTATATCCACAGTCATGCAATTTAGCACCAACTCAGACTGTAGGATCCTCCTCTCAGCACTCATCTCTAGAGGCACACATAGGATAATTGAATGTCTTTTAAACTGTGGATGATCATAGCTCAGTGGTCAAGGTAACAGCTAGCAATTTTGCAATCTGCCATTGTGATGAGCAATCAAATCAGCACGTATTAAATTTAAGTGTCTCCAAATAAAATGCACACCTTTTAAATGAGTATAGTTATGAAAGTATACAGCGAAATTAAATGCCATTCTCCAGAAAACAAAGCTCAAAGCGCTGTGACAGTTTTGACATAGACAATGCCTTTAGTGACAGGAATAACAAATTAATTGGAACCGTAACACATTCTCTCTAAAGGTGAGGTAAACACACCTGACTGTGTATTTTTCACCATCAGTTAAATCTCAATTGAATCTAAAAATAAACCCCAAGACATTGAACAGTTTAATGGATTTTGACGTCTCTGCATTATGCTGTCACTCCAGTATAAATGAATCATAACTTTGCCCTGCACCATGGAATTACCATGCATTTTGAGAAAATGCATTGTGCGCCAAGCTGTGAATTATGATGCGAGATCAAAATAAATGTGTAATGACTTTGGAGATGCCCAGAATAATTTATTGGGTGGAGATAGTTCCATATTGAAAAGAGAGCCTAAGTGGGATACAGAAGCACTGTGCACTGACACTGCCCCGAATGTGTTTGAATTCTGAAATGTCAGCGTTAGATAGGCAAAGAATCTAGCCTGTTTACTGAAGCTTGGTAAATGAGGGCTTCATTTGAGATGCAGCAGTATTCAATTATATGGTTATTTATTGATCAGAAACAATATATGTCTGTCTGCTGCATGTAAGGATGAATTCAGAAGATAAAAAGAAAGTGTCAGTGAAATTGGCCGATGAAGGATTGCATTTGATCTTGGTGGGAATTCAAGAATGGAGACAGAATACCCTGGTGTTAAAAAATGGGCAAGGAGTGTATTTGCAATTAAAGTTTTCAACAAAGAACTGTCAAGTGGGATTTAAAATGAGAAAGAAAAAACGCATAACAACACCAAAATAAACCAGCGGGAAAACTTTCTAAAAAGAGAAAAAAAAAATACTATCCGTCCACTATAATCCGTGTTTACTTTATTGTAGAAGTAAAAAAAAATGTTTTGTTTTTTTTAACTAATAGAAGCAGAAATCATATAAATTTGTTCAGGCTTAATTTTTCCACTTTGTCATCAATTTTAGCACTAACTAATATTTTTCAACAAAAAAACCAAAAACGATCATTTTTTAAATCAGTTACAATTAATTAGCAACTGATTTGCTTATTTTTTCTTTCATTTTTCACCTTTTGCTTTTTTTGATTTGCTTAAAGAAACGAAAAGAAGTTATGAAACAATTCATGAGGAACTATGCATATAAATCAATAATTATGTTTTATTAGCAATAATAATAATAATAATAATAATAATAATAATAATAATCATCGAGTAAAAAACGAACTAAACACCTTCACCTTGTGATGGTCATCTTTGGCTGCCCGTGGCACTGGGCCATCCCAGAGCTTTTTGTAGAATAAACTGTGAAACTTTACATCCTCTGCCCCTCTGTTAGCTCATTTACAGGGCTCAGCTGAAGTGTGCTGGGGTGTGTGATGCACCACCGCACTCACTTTACATCCCCACTGTAAACACTGTCTATTATTCACAACACTGTCCTCCAGAGAGATGGATCCCGGTGAGGCCTCTCTGAATATGGAACACCAGCTATTGTGCTTACCTGCTGCCCCATATCAGCGTGGCCCACAGTGGCCCTTAGATGGTTCTCGTTCAGATCTCTTTAGCTGGGCTGGAGGGTAATCCCTGGGCAGCCAGGGCTTCTCTGTTGTCTCCTGGTTGTTTTCTGTGTAGTTCATAAATTATAGATGGGCCATGTCGAGGGCCATCATGCTGCCTGATCCCTGTCTGTGCTGACAGCTGTATGATGCGCACTGAGTGCAGCAGATTGGGAGCTCAGAGTTTCATCAATAAATATCACTCTGACCCTCACACTTGGCCTCGTGTCAGCGGTCAAGGTAATGGCTTTTTATTATCGTGAAGGGCAGCCCAGCGTGGGGTAGTCTTAAGGTTGCTCGTCCATCTCAGGTCTGGAGACGCAGCAAAGACAGACAGAGAGGGAGAGAGAGGAGAAGAGTTGCTAGCCTGAAGTTAAATGGACTGGGTTGTTATCGTGTGAAGCCCGAGGATAAGTGTGGATGCGTTGTGTGGTTCACTGTGAACAGTGGGGAGCTTTTTGTGCGATGCTCTAGAGGAAATAGTGATTTTCATGGACACATTATTGGATTAAATTAACCTTATTAACCAGCTGTGATGAATTCTATTGAGCTAACAGCTTCACACACATCTTCAAAGAAATCGTGTGTGTGTGTGTGCGTGTGTGTAAAAGTGTGCAGCCCATTCTGTTTTTAGTGTGTTTGTGTTTGATTGTGGAGCCTATCTGTCTGGGTGTGCGTTAGCTGATGGTTACCTCTAACTGCCTGGCTTATGGATGACAGGGCTTGAAATGCCATGATTGTGTACTGAAAGCTCAGGCAGCTGTACATGCTGCATGATGTCTTCAGAATACAGGTTTTTAGACAAAACAATATAGAACAGAACATCATTTTGTCTAAAGTTCATTCATCAAAAAAGCTGCATATTTTGAAAAGGGTAAAAGCCACACACAGCCCTGTCAGGGAAGCGCAAAGGCTAGATACTATAGATTACCTTAATCCCCTGCCAGATATAAAAAGGATAATTACATATTTGTGGTGGAGGCTGTGTGGTGAAAAAATCAATACAGCCTTTTTTGTATGACACTTCATTAGTGTGAAAAAATCTTGGAGCTGAGAAGAACTGCACTGCAATTAAATGGTTCTGCTACCTTAGACTTTGTAATGGCTCTATATTATTATCCAGTTTATTTGAAATAGTGGTTGCACTTGTGGAGTAATTGGAAACCATTGATTATGTACTTTTATGTCTACACTCTTGCACATCATTATGGAGAGAAGCAATAGTTAGTTAGCCTCTCTAATGAAGCACTAATTGCACTAAGTAGGTTAAGATGTTAGTCAAACTGCACTCAACTGAAATCACAACACAAAGACTTCCAATTAATCTGCATACTCCGACAACCAGATGTTGTTTTGGACTGCATATCTTGCAGATTTTATTTGCTTTGTGCCTGATCCTGTTGCGTAAATAGAAATTGTATTTGTATCAGTCCATTGGCAGCAGATGGAATTGATTGGAAAATGGGGAAATAAAGGGTGGCTGGAGGAAAAAAAAAAAACAAGGTGATGGAATATAAAGTGCCCGCTTTGCTGCCGTTTTCAAGTGGAGTACCATTTGTAATGTAGATTTCCTTCTGATAATGTCAGCGGTGTAACCCTGGCTGGTAATTGTACAGGAGTGTCTGTTAACTCATACCACTGTGTTAACATTTATTTAAGGATGTGAGACCCTTGCACTTAGTTTAGCCAGAGACATAACTCAAGTGTATCCTGATGTAATGTAATATAATGTATACATATCTGTATATAATAGAAAATAAGATAGCATCAAATCATACAGCACAGACTCACAGCATAGTAATAACATAGAGAAGACGGCAGGGATGAATAAAAACCAACACATGTCATAAGCCAGACCTGAAACCACAACATGACCATTTTTCCCTGAACCATTTAAATATATATATATTAAATATATATATATATATATATATATATATATTTATGACATCCTAACCTTGGCTACCACGTGTAACTCCTGGGTTTAGTATAATGTGGGCTATAGTAAGCCATAAATAATGCAATACAATTAAAGCTCACCACTTATATTCAAATTTAATTGTATGTTAGTTTTATAAGTGGATTGAGCTCAGCCTTTTCTGTTGGTAATAATTTAGATTATGTTTTTCTCTCACCTTTAAACCATCTCACTGTCAAATGAAGCTATTATATGCCTCAGCAGGGCATCTTGCTTCTGTAAGTCTCACTTATAGAAATTCCACTGTAGGCCTATTGATTTCTTTTTTTGTAAATACCCAATTATTTTTCAGGATTGTATTGAAAACTAAATACGGCATTCATTCAGCATGAGGCCGAATTTATTGTGTGCAAAATGTGATTGATTGTCCATTTGTGCAAATGAATTGCCCCGTCGAAATCTGAGCGTAGCGCATTAGCTATCGAGGTCATTACGGGAGACGCCAGACACCTCTGCTAGTGGTGTGGGGGTCCACATCAACTGCCCACACTCTGTCCCCCCATCATGGTCTTCTGTGGACGGGAGTGACGCTGACAGTACACTCCTGGCAATCAGTCAGCTCGCCACCCACCACTATGCGCTATTTGAGATGTGGAGAGCAGGGTCTGTGCTGGTTACAGCTTAAACCCAGCAGCAGCAGCAGGACTTGCCGCCTTTGATCTTTTTTCTTTCAAAGGGCTCAAATGCTCACGCTATTGTACGCTTGAGAGACACTTCAGCCTTCACTACCCAGGAAGAAAAAAAAAATATAAAAATGTCTGCTTGTTACAGATGGAGAATAATCCAAATTAAAATTAAAAGGATAAGTTGAATTTTTAAAAATCACAGTATTGTTGATTTTATTAATAAGAACCATCTGTTGAACGCGGTGAGCTGGGTAGGTTGGCGTAAACTGGAGTATAAAATGTGGGGTGGAGACCTCTATCAGGATCTCTTATTAACAGAAGCTTGTTCTTGGTGGGATGTTAAGAAATCTCCTGGCTTTATATGGCTGTCTGGGGAGAGGGTCAAACCCTGTAAGCTGTCATTGCACATGAAAGGATTAATGTCATCTTATAAGAAGGGGGGAAAAGCCGTCTTATAGTTATTTATTCTGTTTCATTCACATTCTGCTGGCTCTGTAAAAGAAAAAGGCTAATGTCAGGTCTAATTTGTAGCCCTTTAAATTCCAGACAGAGATTCTTTACATATCTCTGGAGCTCATGGCTCCTCTTGGCGCAGCCCCTCTCCTCCTCTCCATCTGGGATTCCTCTTAAACCCGACCAATTTACTATCTGAAGCAAAGTGAAGATTTACATGAGTTTGTACTTGAATGGCTCCAACTCTGGCTTCATGCACTAAACACTCCCACTGTAATTACCATTCGTGGATCTTGCTCTCTGATACCTCTCTCTCTCTCCTCTGCACCTAGGCCAATTGAAGGGGAGAGAAAAGGAAAATACTTATTCCCCAATGCTGATTCTTAGTGCTCCTTGTTCAGGATCTGTAATTGGATCTGTGTTTTCGACTCCCTGCTAATAAGCAGCTTACTTTGGCTCCCTCTAGACTTGACCCACCACATTTTTGTTTTATGAATTTTACAAGGGGATTTTAATAGATGCTTTAGGCTATGCAAAACATAGGCTGAAAGGGAGGCATAATGTGGGAGCCTTGACACAGAGTACGCCTGAGTGGCTGCTTATCATTGTGGACAGGTCTCATAACTTTCATTAAGATTGATGCAAGACAAAAGGGAATGTGTGAGAAGAGGGACATGAGAGAATATTAACCTGTGCTCCTGTAACTAACTATAATTGTTTTGCATTCAGTCTCTCCTCAGGCAGCCGCCCTCATTATCTTTACCCGTACATGACGGCACAGCTGATTTTAGTAGCCGGGCTTGTTAGAGGAGATTGGAGGTCAGGGCAAACTGTAATCTGCCTTTGGTTATTTTTATGGTAGAATCCGACGGCCGGAGGCTGAAGCAGTGTATCAGTGTATTTTACAAACATAAGACCTCATTTCCTTTCATTTTACATCCATGTAATTGTTTCTGAAGTTCACCGCTTGTGGCTGTCGGAAGTTCAAGCAGGTTAGAGTGTGTTATTTTACAGCGGAGTTTGTTTTTCTATATGTTTTTGCATTTCTTTAACAACTCGGTAAAGTAAAATGTTTAATTTTTTTTTAAATCCCCCCTTTTTCGCTATTCATTTAAACAGATCCCAGATAGAGAAGTGTAGTCTTCATCTCTCTTGCTAATACGGAGTCTGGTGTTAGTCCAGTGCTCATTTGGAAAAGGCAGACAGTGTCACCCATTCAGGGTCAGTGAAACGAGAGGGAATAAAAAAAATGTAAAGACAGGTGCTGACCCGTAGCCTACCCACAGTTTCTTCAATCATTAAAATACTTCCAGAAACCATGAAGGATTCCATTATTCATTATAGGTTATCGTATTATAAGTGATTTTTATCGTGACTGTCTACATCTCTACATTGAGCCAGTTCATTTGTCTCAAAGAGGAAGAGAAATTAAAGAACATTTCCAACATATCTCCCGATGAATGAGGCAGGTGCAGTCACAGAGGTGAATATTCGGTGAAGATGAAGCTTCCCTCAAAGGTACTAACTAAGACACTCTGTTGGGTATAGGAGCACTAATGACCAACACAATCACCTATCTTGACATGAATACCAAAGATAACAAGGAGAGGTGGGAATAGGTGTAATGCTCTCTTTCATCCTCTCTTCCCTTCCTTCTCTCTCTATGGGAATCTACCAAGCACGCTTTACTTCATCACAAAACTAACGTGGCATAGAACTTTTAAAACCCGCCTCAGCTTTTGTATCGACACCCCCACACCCCACCCCCACGCTCCCTATCTCTCTCTTCTCCCTCTCTCTTCTGGTTGGTAATTCTCCCATCTGGAGGATGTTTGAGAGAAACAAAGAAACAATAAAAGGAAGTTGGGAGAGGGGGTGTCAGGCTGTCAGTAATCTGACAGCTATGGTAACTACCCTCTAATCCAGACGGCTCCAGCCACGCTCCGGCCTGACACCCGCGCCTCTGACTGACAGCTGAAGACCGGGCACATTCCACAGGCAGAAGTGACATCCAGTCTATTAAGGCAGACAAGCACAAAGCAGAGATTTGCCCTGACTGCCTGGTACTGAAGCCTACTATGGGGGTGATTGGAGAGGTCCTGGAGAAGGTGTCAGACTCAAGCTCAGATGATAACCATATTGTAATGATGCTGCTGGACAATGAAGTGCCATGATTGCCCATGCTGACAGCAGAAGTTTATGTCTGGATATCCCCCGTCTGCATTCGCAGGCAGCTCACAACACACACAGTCTCCAGGTCCCAACTGCCAGTCAAAAGCTTGGCCGCAAACGGGTGCACTTCTTATTCCAGCACAAGAGTGCACCAAACAGTGATCTCTAATGGACTGACCCAAGGCATGCTGTGCTGACAGGGAGAGCAGTATAATTGTTGTTTATCTTCTTCCTCTTTAGATATCTCTCTGAGCATAAAGAGACTTCTCAGTGTCCATTTGTTGCTACAGAATAGCCCCGAATCCTCTACTTAGTTTCTTTATCAGCAAAACATTCCTGGGGAAAGCCATACATGATTGCTTTTGGAGGCTTTCACGATGGCAGAAAAGTATGTAATTGGTTTCACTTAAGGTTAATTATTTGCACTGGCAGGTCACATTGTTGTAAGCCATTCATTAGAATACACATCCAACACACCGAGCAAATGAGATGAGCTGGCTGTGCTTTATTGTAGGTTTGCTTTTAAAAGAGTCCCAAAACCAAGCCAAACCTTAATGATGCTCTCAGCAGCCTATATAATGGAACAAGTTTACATAAATTAGACCACAGAGCTGCAGTGGCATCAGACAGGCTGGACTGTTTGTATTCGTATAGTTTGGTTAATTATAAGTGGTTAAAAAAAGTGAAGTGAAAACATATACTCTGCTTCATATTCTAGTCCAATTCCGTACTGCATACATAAAACATTTTCCCCTTGCTTTCCTTTATCAAATGGCTTTGGTTTCAACTTTATTTTTGTATGAAGCCTGATGGTTTAAGACATAGATGATTTGATTTCCTCTCCTTCTGGTGTAGTTTGCAATGCCAATGCATGGTAGGAGATTTAAACAGGGAAAAGATGAGCTAGAATAGGGATTTTCCTGTGAATGCTTCCAGTGTGAAGTAAATCCCTCAAACAGCCATACCCTAACATTTCTACAATAGAAAGTGAAAGACACACGCTCTGTAGCCTCTCACCCTTAGCACAACATTCAAATAAGTCTGAGAGATTTGGGTCCCAGGCGAGTTCACCAAAGGTGGCATTTCCCGTCTCCTTTCCAGCCAAAGCCTGCTCGTCTTCCATCTTACTTAGCTCGTCTTGATGGAGACTCAGGGTGCATGCCTTTCTAAGTGACAGGGAGTTAAGTATACATTCACACCATCTTGGGCTGCTAGTTAAGCTGACAGAGAGGTTCTGCAACCAGTCGGTCACCATGAAGCACATTCACACTCCAATCAAACCAATGATAGAGAAAAGGGTTGTTTTAGGATTTCATTTAGAATTTCGTGTTAAAGTGTCTTATTTGTTTATCACACTTTACAGAAAAGCTAAGCAATCACTGCATATTTGTGCTATTCTTGCTATGATTCTAATGAATTAGATCCCCCCCCCCCTTAATTTTAACTACTTAAATGTAAATAGATAAAGTCAATGTAACAAAAAATGGAAACTTGTTTTTGTTGGTCATTGTCTTTTCTCTTTACACATGCAGGCCAACATAGCCATAATGAGACAGATAATTGAGGATATTTTTTATTCAATGGCTAGTTAATTGGTTGCCACCAGTGTCCCAGCAAAGGTTAAATTTATGGTAGCATGTCGCTAATTACAATCCCAGCTGGCTTTGTTCATCTGGAAATATTTATGGCAAAAAGTCAATGTTTTGGGCGACAAATGACAGGCTGGACGTGAACACAATGCACAACCGCGAGACCCGTGTTACATTCTCTCGCAGCATCTTACGGTCTGAGCTGCGCATAATCTTTCCTTTTTGAGTGTAGAATCAATGTGCGCATAATCAAATTCCTATTGACAGCGCTCATATCCTTCTCCCTGTGGCAGAAAAGAAGATCTTGAAGTGGAGAAGGATGAATGCATTAACATCCTTTCAGTCAGTCTAGCAGATAACAAAGCTCCTTGCCTCTGTGTTAACACTGCAGATTAGGTCAAGTTTTTACCCCTCTGAGTTTCTCTCCTGTAAATGACGAGTTTTGATGTGAAACAAGCAGCATGTCAAGGCGAGTTGAAAGATGTAGGCATTTTCTGCCATGTCACAATGACAGGCCGCTGAATATTTGGGCCATTAGGGGCTTATTAGTGAATAAATGACCAGATGGTTCAGTGATGCACAGAGATGGACAGAACTGGATGCTACTAATCAGCAGTGCCTGTAGCTCGGTGTCAAATCACACGACATGGTAACCCATGGCAACGGAATAAAAGTTAACATTAGCAAGTCAATTTGAGATCTGGGCGCTGTAAACAGGGCTTCGCATAGCCCTGCTTTGCTTGCTTGAAAAATAGAGAATAAGTGTGTTCCCAGACAGCAAATTCCATTTGAAACAACTGAAATCTGTTTTTCTTTTTACTCTTTTCCTTCATGCATGTCTCCATTTCAATATTTTTTTCTTTTCCAGTGAGACTTTTCATAATCTTGCAGTAGATATTATATCACAAATGCTCGTCTTTACCCGGCTTTACAGTTATCAGTGACCAGTGAAACACTAGTAACATTTGCTGTGTGGAAAGCCTTTTCGTTGATGCTTTTTTTCAAAATGAAAGGGCCATTTTTAAAACTCCACCATTCGCATTTAATGCACAAAGACAGTAGGATGTCTCGCAACATCTCACACTTGTTTAATTCAGCTGCACCTCACTTTTGCGTTTGTCAATACATTCATTCGGTTTCTACTTTTGAGGTGCCTTGATTAGTTTCATTCCAAGATGCCCCACCATCTTCTTTACAGGAGGTAACCGACAAATTTCAAAACGGCCATGTTTGTGCTTCAGTATAATTGGTGATGGGTTGTTTTGTGACAGATGTGGAAACTAAAAAAAAATGCATCGTGTGCTGCATTACGCAAAACACAATACAAGATGCTCCATGTTGGAGCTGCATATGAATGTGTGTGGGTAAACATGCGGGGTCTCTTTAATTGTATGGTTTTCTTCCAGACCCACAGCTGACACAAACAGGCAGCCTGTTTAATGGATGAGAAGAGCCGTTTGAAGACGGTCTGTCACTTCTGATTGCTTTGCCTCTGTTCTACAGTATAATTGATCACTTGTCTACTAATACCCCTCCGTTTAACTTGAGTTCTTGCAGTCATTATCTTTAATAGATAAATTAGGAATATACAGTAGGTAGGAGGAGCTAAAAAAAATACTTAGTAATTGTATATTTGACCCATTAACTAGGCTGCTATACAGATTTCTGTATATATTGCACTTAAAGTTTCAGCAAAAAAAAATCTCCGTTGTTGTTTTCACACATACATAAAAAGGCTGTAGCTCTCAAAATTAAATCAAAATTTGCTTCTTTTGCCGCAGAGTATAATTAAACTACAGTCAGGCTTTTTGCAGATTAAGCACTTTGATGTATTGTAATTGTGATATTTCTCGATAAACATATTAATTTGAATAATTTATGCACACGCAGTGCACACCACTCCATTATACCTATGAACAACAGCGTAGGCAATAAAACATAGATATTGTGAGCTTTATGTAGGGTTGAAACAGTGGGATTCCATGTTATTACCCTACCCCCCCTCCATTACATTGAATGGGTGTGCATTGTTATTATTTGTCATCATATGCTAATTACACATCATTAATGTTAGACCTTAATGGCCCCAAGAGTGGGTAATAGTCTGTTAGGCTGAGCTGGCTGCTTGCAGGGAATCTGAGTCTAGGGGGAGAGAACACATGCTAATGAAGCTGAGACCTTTTATCTTTGCAGATTAAAAGGGAAAAGATCACAACCCTCAAAATAAGCGTTTTGACATCTGTAATTGGAAGAGACAACAAGCTTTTGTTCTATTATAGGGAGCAGAAGGCGTCAGACTGGATGTATAAATCTCTCCAGCGAGCTTTACTCCCTCAGTGCCTTCAGTCAGTTAGCCAAATGAAATCTCACTGCTGCTTTCATGCTTTTAGCTGCAGTTAGACAGAAGATGGAGTGCTGCTGCTTCCAAAGCAGTGCGGAGCCTGTGATCTAGGTGCGCACATGTGTGAGCATGGTAGCTTAGCCTTTTCAAATTAATGGATGCCCTTGTACGCTGAATGGGAACACAGAACTGTGACCGTGTCAATTATTGGAGGAATACTGGAACTGTGTTCACACTCTGCACTGTTATGCAGAGAACCAAAGTTGGCGATGATCATAACAAACATGCTTATTTGCTGCAATGATTATGGCAAAATAATGCCAAAGCACTGAGGTCAGATAGCAAAACCTATTTTGCAGTGAGCTGCAGAAGAGTGACTGAGTTGCGCATCTGGCCCCCTCCAACGGGCTTAGCACAGAGCTGGGGCAAACAGCAAAGCGACAGCTGGTCCAGCATGGCTCCATGTTTGACCCCCAGCACCATGTGTAGTCCCGGGCAGCCAGCAGCACTCCATACCCTGAAGACATGTATGCCATCCTGAACACCTGGTGGGAGGGAGTCCACCTCAGAGCCTAGGGTCTAGTTATGCTTACACCGGGTTAGAGATGGCATTGAAGTGTGTGAAGCTGGATTTTCAGGGTCCACGACCCCCTCTTACCTTGACACCTCAGCGACCCAAAAGGCCCGGAAAGCAGGGGGCCTGCTGACTGCCCATTTGCTCTGTCTCTGAGGTCCAAGCCCAGAGGTCCTGTCATCATAGAATGGCTCAGCTGGAGGCCATAAGTGTAATGACCTACATCTATCCTTATAGAACAATATGTATGGCATCATCAGTCTGTTTACTTGACCTGACCTTTGCCAATTGTACTTGCATTTCATATAAACAGTTCTAGACTAATCATGCAAATATCTAAAAGAGTTAAACTGGAAGAGGTCTGATTTACTCAGAGGAACTTTGCTAGCTGCTGTGTGCTGGAAGTATGGTGTTGAGAAATGTTCTTACTTAATTTATGAAATCCTGACTTTGATAGCCCCCGTGACTTTCCTCCTTGTGTCTGTTTATGATAAATGTTTTATGCATGAAAGCAGAAAATGTTGATCAGGGAAATTGTATAGAATTTGTCTCCATTATGCATGCTTATCATAATCAAGGCAAGATTATGCAGTAACAAAAAAGCAATGGTAATACAATAAATCTCCTTGATAAGACAAAACAATGAGGAGATGAAATGATAGTGTGTGATAGTCACATCGTCTCCATTCTTTCAGTTTTCACCCTTAAATACACATACAGCTTTCATAATTATTCTTTAGCATAATGCAAAAAGAAGAGAAGTATTAGGGAAATGACAGTGCTAAGATGTCAGTTTGTTTAATTATTGCTAGTTATCACAATTGCCTTCTCTTTGACTTATGCATGTATGTAATAAGAATGTTTCAAAGTGCCTCAGAGAAATGTGAAAGGTCAGATGTCAGTTTTAATATGACTAGAGCACCTCTAATGAAACACTGTTGCAATATGTGTTGAATACGAATGCATTAATTTCTTAAATGTCTTTCATATTTGCAGGCGGCTCAGCCTTTTTAACTGGGATAATTTGACAGCAGCCCCCTGCCTTCCTCTGACAGCTTTGAGAAGCTGGGGCTCAGCACCTGCGTCCACCCAAGCATTAAACCTCAGATCCTGAACTCTCCTCACAAATGAACTGTCAGATCATTACTGCGCGTGATGCAATATAATCTGTCTCAGAATTAGCATTTGGCCAAGTCCACACTGAGTTTTTTTTCCCCTCCCATCTCTCTCTTCGTAAATCTATCCCCCTCAGAAGGCACTGGTTTGAATATGCATCTCTTCACATTTCCATGAGGGACCCACGGGAAGTACAGGCAGAGAGCAGCTTTCAGCATTAGCATGTCAGGAGGGAAGGGTCCTTTTTGTTCAGGGTCCCACTGCAGATGCTCTGCCTCACTTGTTCATTACAATTGCATTTCATCAGCTTGATGATGTCCACATGTCAATTGAGTGTGAGGATTTTGCACACAAAGGAGCCTCTGGGAGAAGGACTTCGCTGGCTAATCAGCTGATTATCATACCTCAAATGGGGCTGTACTGTTCTGTTACAAACGGCAGCCAGAGAGAACGAGGTGCAGGAGACAGACATACGATGGGTGAGTCCAGCTAGGAGGGCAGCAAGCAAAGCTGATTAAACATGCTCTCTTATGAACACAGATAGAGGAATGCAAAGTAAGCAAACAAAGCGCAACTCAAGCAGAAGAGAGCATTAGAATATTTATAGTTATATTTTTTCATTCTTATGACCTTAAAACACTAAAGTGTAAATCTGAATATGACTATGTTATCCTGACATTCATTTTGATGCCTAAGACATTGAAACTTTTGGTTTTAAAACTGCCTTTTTGCCCTACAGCAGGAAGGAAGTGCATAAATCAAAGTAGGATGAATATATACAAATATAAGTCTGGCATCACTGGCACCTGGAGAGGGCATCACATGGGGATCACAGAGTTCTTCTAGGGGACCTCTGTGCTTATGTGAGTAATGAAGGAGAAATCTAGAGAGTTGTGACTGGGAAGAATGGGCTTTTTGAGCTGAAAATTTTCCTATGGTGAGGCTGAGGTTATTTCTAATCCTGGAACCAGTCTTGAATCTTAGGGTCAGCTCTTGTTTCACAAATAATATTTAGAGAAGTATGTGAGTAGGTGCTTTTCTTGCTAATCTAATTTTCTTACCAATACTTACACCGGTCAGGTATAACATTATAACCACCTACCTAATACTGTATTGTGTATGTCCTTACCCGTCGAGGCCTGGACTCCACCAGATTCCTTAATGTGTGCTTTTGTATCTGATGTTAGCAAAAGATTTTCCTTTTGCTAACATCTAATTTTTCTTATCAGCTTCTTTTGTTCATCTTTTAAGTTGCGAGGTAAGGCCTCCATGGATTGGAGTCAACAAAGTCAACAACTCAAACATTGTTGTGCTCTTCAAACCACTCCTGAACCATTTTGCTTTCTGCCAGGGCACATTATCCTGCTGAAAGAGGCCACAGCCATCAGGAAAAAATGTTTTCCTAATGGCTTTTACCATACCTGTTACCGTACATGGTCTGTAAGAATGCTTGGGGGGTGATACATATCAAAGTAACATCAATTTTGATGGCAGGACCCAAGGTTTCCTAGAAAAACAGTGACCAAAGTATCACACTGCCTCCACCAGCTTGCCTATTTCCCTTAGTGCCTCCTTGTACCAGGTGTTCCTCAGGTAAGCGACGCACCCAGCCATCCATGTGATGTAAAAGAAAATGCGATTCATCAGACAAGCCACCTTCTTCCATTGCCCTGTGGTCCAGTTCTGATGTTTGCATACAGTTGGCCCTTTCAGCAATGGACAGGGATCAGCATGGGCAGCCTGACTAGTCTGCACCTATGCAGACTAGTAAACTGCGATGCACTGTGTATTCTGAAACATTTTCATTAGAACCAGCATTAACTTTTTAGATAATTTGAGCTACAATAGTTCATCTCTTGAATTGGACCACATGGACCAGTCTTCACTCCCCATGTGCATCAGTGAACTTTTGACCGCCCATGACCCTGTCGCTGGTTTATCGCTGTTTCTTGCTTAGACCACTTTTGATAGACATTGGCCACTACAGACTGGGAACACTACACAAGAGCTGCAGTTTTGGATTTGTTCTGACTCAGTTGTCTAGCCATCACAATCTGGACTTCGTCAAACTCTCTTAAATCCTTACACTTGCCCATTTTTCCTTTTTCTAACAGCAGTGAGGACAAAATGGTCACTTGCTCCATGATATAGTCCAACCAGTAACAGATGCCATGATGAAGAGATAATAAGTGTTATTCCCTTTCCTAGTCAGTGGTCATAAAGTTATGCCTGATTGGTGTACAACTAACTGTCCTTAATAATCTACAGTCAAACTGCATTTGAGTGTACTTTTTGTTGTGTATTTGGAGTACTAGTGTTTGTACTCTGCTTGTACTCTGAATTCTATTAAGCAATCAATGAATAAGCTTTGGCTGCTTGTAAGTAAATAGTCTATGTGGAGAACAAGAGTGATTCTAGCTTGCTGTTAGCTTTTTAAAATTTGGCCATTAGATTGAACAGAAAGTAGTGGATACCCACCAACTCTACTTGCATCAGTCAGCAGACTAGCCGATGGATTTCCACAGTGGTATTGTTGTGTACCTCATGCCAAAGTTTGATGGTTAACTTTACTGACATATGGGTCTGTGATACTGAGGGTAAGCATAGACCCCTGTTTTCACCTGTTGCGCAGCTTACACTGCATCCAACTCCAACCCTTGGCAAAATAACGGACCCACAGGGCACCATCCTATTTGCTGGGCTGTGCCTGACCAAGTCCCATGAGGACAGGCCTGGCTACCAAATACTAACCTTTAAAACTCATTTCCAGTTTCCAGGCAAGGTTAGGATACCTCCTTTTTTGGGCACACCTAGGAGGATATCCCTGGGGTCAACCCAGAACCACATTGGGAGATTATAAGTCGCATATGGCCTGGGACCCCCCCCCCCCCCCCCCCCCCCCCACAACAAAAAAAAAAAAAAAGTAAAAAAAAAAATTTTTTTTTTTTCTGT
>VUQR01025367.1:65568-77201 GCA_015108515.1 Hemichromis elongatus | reverse complement strand
TTGAGCCATCCGTCTTTGTGAATGAGGATCCCCATCACTCTCTTACGCAGACTGGACCTTCCGCTTCTTCTCACACAACTTAACCCAAGAGCTGTCTTTTTCCCTTCTCATCTCTGTTTTTCTTCTGTGGTGTCTCACCCAGTAAGGTAGCCTCACTCACTTTATCAACCCCTGTTTCCTTTCTTTCATGCTCTACGTTTACCAGACTTAATACTGCCGTGACCATAACAAGACTCACTATTGCGCCCTCTTTAGCTATGTCTCATCCTCCCTGCTTTTGAAGCCCCCAACCTCCCCCCTCTTCAGAACCCTCTCCTCTTTCTTTTTCCTCCCTCCCCCCATACTGACCCACCTCTCTCCACCCCCTTAGCTGGACCCCTCTCTCTGGTGCGGGGCCTGGCTGTCAGGCCCTCTCCTGTGAGTGCGGCTGCTGTGATTTCCTCTGGGCCATCAGGTGGGCTGCTGCTAACTAGCCAAGCCTGAGACAGGGTGACCTCAAGCCTCAACATGATGGGTCTGAATCAACAATGTGTTCGCCTAAACAGGGAGGGAGAGACCAAACAACTTAGAGGGCTGCCTGCCAGCAAGTAAACCAACAACGCTGCATCTCAAACTTGTCTACCTATGGACATTTTTTTTAGTGCAAGTAAGCATTTAATTCTTTTCCCTAAGAGCGCCTATTAGGTCTAACTTATGTCGTTTTAATCTATACTAAACTGTTTTCACTTGGATGTGTTTGCTGCAGTGGCTGTCGCAGTGGTGCCTCACAGTAGGTGTATTGTAAATCAACTGGGTGCTGCGTGAACTGTCATTATAGTGATCATTAACACTCGTGATATCATCAGCGCATGGCAGATACTTAATTATCAGATCCCCTCTTCTGTTTCAGAGGCCCTGGTGTATTTTTCTTTTTCAGAACAATTTCTGATGTCTGCAAAATCCATATAAGCCTGTCTGATTAGAACAAGCTCAGTTTAATGAGTTTCTCCTGTGCCACTGTTTCAGATGGATCTCATTAAGGGTAATCATACTGTAGTATGAGTTCTAAGGAGGACGTTATACACAAGCCAAGGCTATCTAAATTGATTTCCCTTTTCAGTATTGAGTATTTAACAGGTGTGATTCTGTTGGTCACGAGAAAAATGTCATTCTACTAATCAGATATAAAGAGTGATCAAGTAAATGTTTCTGTCAAACTCCACTGTGGTGTGACTGCAGAGCATTTGCCAGCATTTAGGTAATAATCAAATTTAATGATGGCATTACTGAATAGCTGATGCTTGCTGCAGTCGCTCTTTTCTCTCCTGGGTCCTCCTCTGCTCCTCAAAATGTTTCAAAGTTTTTCTTTTCCACAATTCCCTGGAGCTAGCCTCCCATCATATCTGAAATGCGCTTACAGCAGTGGCCGTCTTTTGCTTGAGAGCTCTTTGCCTTATGCTTCCATCAGAGGAGACTGAGTCTCACAGATGCACTGCTTAACAATGCCATCCCCTGCTCCCATCAGAGGGGGGAAGGTTGCGGAGCTGCGCCCCGCAGAATAAGGGGGGCAGGTCCCCTGTGATTGGCGAGAGCTGAACATCGATGCCAGCTTCCATCTGTCATGATAGCCTATCTCTGAACCTTCAATCTGTCAAAAGCTTGCTGCCTAGCTGAAGGCTCCAGGAGATTTGGCGTGCTAAACAGATTTGACAACAGGCATTATCACTGTGAGGGGCCCGGCGAAAAACGCCATCAACGTGTTAATTGTGGCTGGAAATGTAAACTGTCACTTCTCATCTCATTTAACACTAGCTTTGCCAGTTTTTTTCTCACCTCCTTTTCCCTTATGTTAGCAAACATATGGAAATGTTTAGGCAGACGCTTTAATCCTTGAACTATATCTGCTTTAGGATATTGACATGTACGGTGAGACCCAGAACTACACGCTCTGTTGTCCTTGGTGAAGACGACCGTCCACTCAGTGCTCAAAGACATGCAGTCTGAGTACAGCTGTGTTATTTAACTAAGTACAAGAATCTGTTGCAGCTTCAAAAAGATAGAAGCAAAACTAATTTTTAATCAGTTAGGTTTTAGATCTTACTTAAGCCCATTTTTTGCTGTTAGCATCTAGAATGTACATATTTCAAGAGCTAGAGGTTAAAATAGAAATGGGTTTATTTTTTGGATCATTGCACGCCACAAACACTAGTAAAGATTTGATGTATGTGTTACAGTGCTTACATCATTGTCTCGCAGAAAATTAAGTAAAATAGCATTTTAGAGTGAGTAATGTGTCAATTAGTTGATTAACCAAGTGACAGAAAAATTATCTTCTACTATTATGATAATCAGTAAGTAACTTTCAAAGTAAAAAATGTCAGCAGCTTTTCATTTGAGAGGATTTGCTTCTTTTCTCAGTCTAATGGGTCACTAAATTTAATATCTGGGACTGTTCAAACATGGCAGTTACATGAGCATGCTTCAGGATACTCATACAGACCATTTATTATTGTTTTTAAGACCACATCAACTTAATAAGTAGACCAGAAAATAATTGCTGGCTGATTGACCATGTAATTGTCTTTCTTAGAATTTGATCTTTACTCCTTTAAAAATACAGTTTAAAGGCTTTCATAAAAACCTTAAATCTTATTTCTCATCAACATTTTGTTGCTGTCCTTCTTACTATTTCCTTCTTTCTAGTACATCTCAGAATGTCAAGCCTGTTCCTATTATCTCTAATTGATTATCCTCTATCAAAGCACCTAATTATTTGTCAGTTGTAGCGATCAGCCCTATTATTTGTGGGCTTTCCCCTGACAGGCCTTTAATGGTGATGGTTGGTTTAACCCCCAGGCCTTGCTAATAGGATTTAGCAGCAGGTGACTGGTAACATAGACACACACCCCTCTAACCCCTTCACCCCCAGGAATATCAGACCCTCCCACTGCCTGTTCACTCAAAAGGCGTACAAACACTGCACTAATACAGCCTTGTCATTCCCTCTGAGCTGAATGTATCTGTATGTAGGAAGGCAGGACTGTAGTGTCACGCCTGGTTTTCCCCCTTTGTTTTGATGCTGCGTAGTCAGGATTCATGCAGCAGCGCAGACGTATGCAAAATGCCAATGCAAATAAAGCCGAAGCAGACACGGCGCCATCTTGGAGGTGACAGACGATGGCTAGACGGAGAGGCCACGGCCTCTATACGCTGGTTGTTTCCTGACGGTGATGTCCTTACAAGCCACGCTGTTTGCAGTGTCACACAGTGTAGATTTGAATGTTTATTAAATACAATTTCTGGACACTTGAACCAAGAGAGCATAGATTTTGTGTTGCAAAAATATCACTGTGATGTGATGGTGTAAGGAATTATTTAGTATTATTGACAGTTTATTAGGATGATTTACCTGTAAACTGCTGCTTTATCCAGATGAGGCCTTTCTGTGACTATAATGTCTCTGTCAGTCAAGCACAAAGCTGCTAACTCAGACAGTCGTTTCTTCAGCTTTTGTCACTTTATTTGGTGTCCATCCATCCACTCATGGCAAACAGCAGCAAAGGCCATTCATTTATACTGATTGGAAGGAAGAGCGTAGGAAGCCTGGGATGTAATGGCGTTGCCCAAGGAGGAGGGGGGTGTACTGTGAGGAGAACAGGACAATGAGGAGCAGGGAGGGGATGGGTTTGTTATCCTGGTAATTAAGGACAGAGTGGCTTCCATGCCTAGTGTGCGGACAGGATGTGGCAAATTACTAGAATCTTTGTGAGGAAAAGCTGCTCCCTCTCTACTCTGTCCATTCTCAGGGGACCTCATCATCTTCTCTAACAGTCAGGATGGGATTTTGTACCCTCTATTCCCTCACCTTCTCCTTCTCTCTTTCTGTCTCTCCGTTCATTTCCTTTCACTTCTCTCTGTCAGCTTCCTCCTGAAGTGCAACTCAAAGTCTGAAGTAACATTGCGGGTTTAGAATTGTAGATTAGTATGCCGACTTCTTGGTAATGAAAACTTCTGGCAATTATTCATGTTTATCTTTTTCAGTATTTACATGCTGAGGAAGAGCTAGGCAATTTTTCTAACATCTTGAGACAGATTTTGATAATTAACTGTGTGTTTCACAATGCAATTCCCCTGACATGCAGAGAAGGATAGAGAAATAGACAAACCATAAACAGTACTTTATGTTCTGTTCCCTCTGTGAAAGTCTGTGTGCGTGTCTCTCACTGACACTGCTGTTACTTTGATATTGTATATTAGGGAAAAGAGGATATTATTTCTTCGTTTCTCTTGACATTTTGCATTGGGATCCTCGGGCTATGGTGCTCAGGTGGGGTTAGAGGAAACAGTGGCCCTCACAACGACACGATACACTAGCAGCAGCATGGCAAGACAGCAAGAGAACACTCTGGGGTTTAAAAGTACCCAAAGCATCCTGGGTAATTAGCCATTACAGTGCTGTCACAGAGGGTTCTGCAGTCAATACAGAGATAATTTGGGCAATGGTGAATGACAGTGCTGTCCAGGCTTTTGGGATGATCAAGGACAGATCCAGCTGCACCAGGCATCTGTCAGGCCCATGAATCACTCCTCCAGCCAGCAGCTGGGTGAGTGGAGCAGAGAGAATCGCTGGAGAAGCATGTGCAGACACACAAATAAACATGTTCCCCCTCTCTCCCCTCGCCACACCGGGAAATGGCTATTAAAGGTCTGCCGTTACAGAGCACCGAGTGGAAAAGGCTTGTTACCTTCAGTGGCAAATGAATGACATTGGGAATAAGGTGAGGAATAAAAGTCAGACCAAGGGGACATTTTTCACAGTTATTTCAGCTGTGTAGCTAAAGCCAGGGAATGCAGTTAGGATGCATTTTTTGTGAAATAGTGATATAAGTAATGTTTTACACAAAATAACAACAAGGCTTTATGTTATTACAAAGGAAATCTGGAAACTATAGCTTGTTCTCTCCTTTGCTCATTGGCAGTTGAAGACTGTTTGCTGTATTCAGGTTGCAGATTCAAGATATTATGTAAAGTGTCGACCAAATCCATAGACAAGCACTTCAATTCTTCCCTGTTTTTCCTGTAATCCCTGCCAAAACAGGGTAGAATATAAGAGGGACTGAGCAGCATGACAGATCAGGGCTTGTGTAGCAGAGTGTACACGTCACTGTATAAAGCCCAAACCTCCCACGATTGAACAAAGTATTTCAGATAGCATGAGTTGCTAATTATTAATATTTTTCATTTTTACTTCAAACGGTTTCTTTTAGCATATCTGCTGTCATTAGGTTGAGCAAATCGCAGGTGCATTTTAATATATTTTAATCTTCTGCAAAATATTTTGCAGGAGATTCAGTATGATAATACTTATTATACTATACTGGTGTGGGCTTTACATACAGTATCAGTGCTCATGCAGTAGCTTTATAAGAGTTTATTCTTAGACAGTGAAACAACTTTTGCCAGCTTGATCAAATCACAATAACCAAACTTTCATATAAGAACATTTATTGATTTATTTATTCAAACTCTTTACTTCAATTTAAGGTTTTATACACCAGTGTTAGATGTATATTCTTGTGTGGACTCTAATTCTGAACATATAAACAACATAATATTATAACATAATTATATTTTGATTATGAAGCTGAGCCTCAGCCAACACAACAAATGTGCATGTATGCAAACGTTTAGGATGATTCTAGATCGCACTGACGGCATTTGTGGGACACCCTCTGAGATATCGTTCCAAAATATGTAATATAATATAAAATGTTAGTCTGAGATTAATTATTATATAGAAGCTCTATTAACTTAAATGTTTGGTAACATAAACATTCACACGAACTGAGATCATTTCAGAAACCCAACAGCAGAATGATGTCCATTGCTGCAGTCTTTAATATGCCTGGAAAATTCTTCCCTCTGTTGCTAATGATTATGCAGATGCTTACCATCTGTAACAAAACACTAGTTTATTAACAGTTATTTAATATTTCAGAGTGGTATTTTAGTATAATAACCTTTTAGAAACCTTGTCAAGGGTTTGGACTTCATCGTTTCAGTTGTCGTCTTATTGCACAGACAACTTACGACGCAAAGTTGATTCCAAAGTAAGGTGCTGTAATAGACGCTATTTTCTTTAATGTGAAAACAGCTATTTTTAGGATTAGCTCATATGCTGTATATAGATGCACAAGGTTGGCTTGTGTGTGAGATATAGGTCCTATCTCTGTGCACCCTATTTAATCATAACTGTGGAGGCTCTGCCCTGGGACTGGAGCTTTTTCTTATCATACTTTAATCAATATCTTTCTCGCTATGTTAACACAAAGCAGTCCTCTCAACACTGTGGAGCTGTAGTGTCCTTATTTTGTAGTTGATGAGTCTATGGAAATGCATGTGTATATTAAGCAGGATTCTGCGACCTGTGCCAATGCTGAAGCACTTAATTTGTTTAATAACACAATGAGCTAGTTTTGAGAGTGTATTTTAAAGGCAGACATTTCTGTATTCATCTTGTTGATACACAGAATGTCTCTGTATTAATTTCAGATGATTTAAATCCTGTAAAAGCACAAGAATGAAAGCAGCATATTATGAAAAAGAGAAGCTGATTTCGAGTAAGTCACCTTTCCTCAGTGTTATCACTCCAATTCATCTAAGGATGGAATTAACTTCATGATAGGCAGTGAAAGTACCTATCCATCTTTGATACAATGAATTCAAAGATGCACAGCACTGACAGTCAATTAAAAATGAAAGATAATCCACCCCTCCCTCGCAGAGGAATATTCAGTTTGGCATATGTACTATAAATACCTGCCATCATTTTACATCAGTTTGCTATTTATCTGTCTTTTTTATTTTTTTTCCAAAGTGGATGAGCACACATCTGAATGTTTACCTGCTTTTTAGCAGGGCTAGTAGCTTCTTGGTGACTGCTGTATTACCACATTTTAGTATTCCCATGGGATCCATTACCGTATATGTGTCTATAAAGGGAATTTGCAGAGAGCAAAGTGAACATGTTATGTCGGTCATTTGCTGCGCAAGGATATTTTCCTACAAACTGCATTTTAAATGCTGTGTTTCTCCCCATTACTCTACACTGAGAAACATTTAAATGCCCTTTAATTAGTGTGTCCTTCCTGCTATCGATAGGCCACTGGTAATCACTCAGAGGACTAATGACTCCTAATTGAATTGCTTTAAAGAGGAACACAATTGGTCCTGTCATCAGTACCCAAACAGCAAGATTTGGGAGCAAACCCAAAATGCAGGTCATTTTGTTAAGCATCGCGCTAATCGAAGTTACATATTTTCACAGTGGCAGAGAAAAGCCTGATGCTACTGTGGTGATGTCAGTTCACATTCTTTCAATAGAGCCTGGGGAAGGAGGGACTGGGGGGGGATATGTGGATCATCAAAATTTCAGTAGATATTGATTTGATCTTTTCATATTGTCAAGGAGAAATCTAATCATAATAGAGCAACATATGATATCTCCCTCAAACACCTTTTAACAAGCTATTGCAGCTTATTATCCAGTTTGCCTGCACCAAACCCTCATATCATATTTCTGAGCACTGCAGGACCTGCGAGGATGTCCTTTTCATCCACATGTCCTGAAATTCAAGCACTGCAAAACTTTCATCCTGTACTTGCATTTCATAACAAGACTAATGGCTTTGCAAAATAACTAAGACTGGGCAGGTGTGCAAAAAAAAAAAAAGGATGAAAAGCAGTCTTGTATTTGTCCAGGAGGTCAAAGCAGAAATTATGCTAAATATATTCACAGGTAGTTATAAAGATAGTTAAAGTGCCTACATTCTGACATTTCTCTAAAACAGAGGTAAGGGCTGCACCTTAAGTTAAACAGAGCCTGGTTGTAATGAAATGAAAAGTTGTAATAAAAAGTATGTCTATGACGAGCAATTTTATATAGATACACCGTACAGTGATTTTATATAGAACTTAATGATCCTATATCCTGTCGAGTGTCATTGGCATTGCAGAAACTTTCTGTCCTAATTATCCATTTCAGCCTGCCTGTTTCACATCTCCGCAGTCCCTCATTATCCCCACAGCCACCTCACAGTCTGCTCAGTGTTACATTAGTAAAATAGAGCCTTTGATTTGTCCTCAACAGCGCAGACGTTTGAAAAGCAGAAGAGCGAATGAGAGCGAGAAAGTGAAACAAAGACGGAGAAGAGTAAAGTCCTCTATATTAGCCTGGAAGTGGCCTTGAGTGTTGAATATATTGACCGTGTCACCCTCCAGTTTTTGGGGGAGAAACTAAATTCAAGGCCACACCAGGGATTTGATGCATCACAGACATAATAGAGGATATTTTGGTTTGCTCTCTGAAGTATGAGAAACATTTTTTTTCCTCCCACCCGATGTAGGGAGTGTGAATTGCCAGAGGGCATTTGTAAAACAAAATACTTTACTTGACTGTGGAAACAATGAGTGCCCACACCCCCTGCGGTTGTAATGATGCAGTGAAAACCAATTCAACGGTTCTTAAAACAAAACCGCCGTTATTCAGAGAGCCTGGTGCACGCCTTATTCAGATGTTATGTTGAACACATTAACCTGTGTTTCTGAAACCAAGTTGTGCTGCACTGAAATATCCCTGGGCTTCATTTGCAATACATTAATAGTCTTGGACTGACTTGCTATGACATTACGTTGGCGTTATTAAAGCGTTGCCTGTACCTTACTGGCCATATTTCAGCACAAAATGACAGCAATAAGAATCTGATCATGTTGGGTCACTCTGTTTGAAAGCAGATCCTGCCTCTGTTTCCCTTAATTAAACCCACACAGCGCTCTTTCATCTTTGCATATTCTGCGGCTGGGACATTGATACTCATTATTTCTTAAGTCTAAACACCAAGACTCTGTCAAGAATGCATCCATCACCGGCAGGCTGCTCGGAGTCAGCAGAAATTTTTCCCACTCTGTCAGCAAATTTAGCAATTTGCAATTTTCTTACTGGAGGGTTGTGACGTGTTTTTATCGCTGAAGATGACTTTCAAATGCACAGATCATGAGGAAGTTGGCTTGTTAGTCCTTTCTTCTAGCCTCTGCTCTAATGACAGTAATTAACAGGGCCACATTAGAGAGCCACCTCAGGAAGCATCTGACTGTTCATTTGCATGGCGTTAATACAGGAGGATGCCGTGCTGTGAAAGGCTTGCCACGAGTGCAGCAGTGCAGCTCTGTCTGTTTGGCAAGCCCTCCTGTTCTTAACAGCGCCAGGGCCCATTCTCCCATTCATTATGTGCCTAAAGCTTGAGTTATCCTCTCCTTGGTACGGGGATGAATGTTATTAAAAGCATAGCTGTCTGACACAACTCTAATGAAAAATAGGATGTTTCTGAAGGTTATGTTGCCAGCGAGCTCAGAAATGCCTGCTTCATTTTCCCACCCCAGCACAGGGCAATGTAATTCCCACCTCTTGATAGATATTTTTTCTTAAGTTTTTTTTGTGGCTCTGTGCGCAGGAGCCTCATCATAAAGAGACCTTTATTATCCGTGTTTCTTCCTCTGTAGATGCTCAACAAAGGGCGAGGCTGGACTTTTTGGCAGATCATGCAATTGTGAAAAACTACATCTGTGTTTTCTGAAGCGAAGGCTGCTACTGTGTGGATTTAATTAAAAGGCATTGCTTGTATATGGTTTTCGCACAGATATTTGTTTTCATTTGGTGTAGCTTAGAGATATAATCGCATTCTCACGTTTTACTTCTTGCACAACATTGTACATAAGCTCATAATTTACAAATTACACAATCACACAGCAAAAAATAAAGGATCATTACCAAATTAGAGTAAAAGCTCTCCGTTCAGATGACACAGGCTTGTGACAGTGAGAGATGGCTGCTCAGCAGCGGGGTCAGATTGCGCTTTTCAGAGCTCCATCAGAGGTGGCAGGTCATGCTGAAGATGACCCGATCCGCCCACACTGACGGATCCCAGCTCTGGCCTTAAGTGTAAATCCTGCTCTCCCCCTCACTCTCTGCCCTGTTTTGGCCTTGCCAGTCCCTAACAGCCCCATCAGAGCCACATGGGAGGCCGCTGACAGACACGCAAGATACCAGGCTACTCCAATTTGCCCCAATATTCAAATAAAAGGCTGCAAAGTCGCCATGTCGACATCTTTGTAAGCTCACGATGCTTGGTCCATTTCCATGAGCAACTGAGGATGTTGCAGAATTATAAACTGCACCTAGCTGCGTGGAGTGCTGTTCACTATTGATTATTTTAAAAAAACACTTTTGAGGGGATTTTAGTGCTACATATGTTCTTGAATTTTATTTTATGCATTCCCTAGAAGCTGGTTACCAAAGCACAGTGGATATAGCAACTGTCCTTTCTTAAAGTGGAAATTTACCTGAAGGTAGAAATTGTGTGTAGCTCAAATATCAACCCCCCCGCCCCTTCAAAATAAAAAAAGAAAAGAAAAGCTGCCATGAAATTAAAACGTAATTTGTTTTTTTTAAGATCCACATTTGCAAACTGGATCAAACACATTGCCACAGTAATCCCTTATATAGAAATTATTTCACAGATATTGGTAACCTTTAATTTAATCTGGGTTGAAATGGTAATGGTAAAGTCTTATGGAAAAATAAACTGTTTTAAAAAAGGAAATTAATGGGGGAAAAAAATGCACAACCGCAGATATAAAAAATAGACAAAAAATATTAATAATGATTTTCTATAAAGTGTGCTAATTACAGAACTCTTTGAAGGCAACATTATATTTTTTTACAACAAATTACAGATTTATATATATATATATATATATATATATATTTTTAATCCCTAAACTGGGTTTGATGAACATTTATACTGCCTGAAAATAGTCAGATGACATCAATCCATCATTTTAAACTGGAAAATAAGTGTAGACCAATCCCTACAAAACCAACAAAAATCATATGTTACACACAGCTGTGCTTTAAGCCTGGAAACTCGCTGTGGCAGTGCTGGCTGAGAGATTTATATCATCAGCATCAGAAAAAGTGTTGGCATCAAAGAATGGGGAAATTCCCCTTCAGGCATAAAGATTTATCAGTAATTATTAATTTCAAAGATAATAATTAATCTTTGAAAAATGATTTTTGACAAGACAGCATGATGTAGTCACTTTAGTATATGTTTATGCAGATCTTTTCATAAAGACTTTTTCTGTGTTTTTTAAAACAATGTTAACATGTGTCAGCTTCACTGAAAATGACATTAAAAATTATATTATTTCTTTCTGCCATTTAAGGAAAATATTTTTAACTGCTGTCTTGTCTGTTGTGTAATGAGCAACAGACACTGAACACAGATGTTTCAGGGTCAGCCAGAAAGACCTCTGACAATCGGTTACCTCCTCTTACTGTGTGTAAATCACAGCCAAACTCAGTGTCCCTAAAAAACCACAGGTATACGGATGTTCTCCTTGCCAAAAGTAAAAAAAAAAAACAAGTAAAAAAACAAAAAAACAAAAACATGAGTCAATAGCTGATATTGGTGTATGGTCACTTTTCTTTCGGTGACCCTTGTTGGCCTTTAAATACAATATCCACTGGAGAATGAAGAGAAAGTTCAGTCGTGAAAAACATTTTTTTGGGGGGGGGGGGGGGGGGGAGATTGGCT
>VUQR01025367.1:52994-64467 GCA_015108515.1 Hemichromis elongatus | reverse complement strand
TTAATTGCAGTGGCTGTTCCACCAACTGATCACCAATGTGCCAACAAAAGCCTCCCTAATAGGCGCTTCATTAAGGATTAGAAAGTCTCTATTACAAAACAAATTAAGCATGCTCTGATCTTAACCTATAGGTCGAACGGCATTACAGCAAAGTTTAAGCTGTTAGATGGCTGAAAAACTTATTACGGGTTAGCGCTGAGGTAGCAGTTTGGTATTGATTTTACGATAGCTAGGTATGATGATTTATGGAGTGCTTGTGTCAGTATAACAAGCTGAAGGACACACAATATCATCTCCAACATCATTAAAATTCAGAGGTCTCCAGAGCTAGCTCATCAAGTACTGTTCACCTCCTTGGAATTTCATACGCACACACATGCACGCACACATGCACACACACACAGCTATATATATTTATATATGAAAGATCGGGAGAAAGGTATGTATCTACTCAGAAATTTCATTTTTTTTGCACCTCTTTGACGCTGTATGATATTAAATTTTGATTTTTTTTCTGTTTTAACTATTTTTTTTACCCTGTTTTGGATTTAATTTGCACTGTTACAACATTCTAATATTCTGGTTTGTGCATAAGCTTAGTTAATGCTTGTATCAATCGTATAGCGTAGCAGTTCAAAAGGTCTACCCTCAACACAATCACTGCCTTGGTCTCTGAGCTGCACTTAACAGATTCTGAGCAGTAAAATCTGTGGTACACTAGAGCCCCCTGTGGGCACATGAAAGTAATACCATCTGCTTGTAATGAGTTCTACTTATTTATATTTGGATGAGGATTTATTGTTGAAAATTTTGCCCAAGGCTAATGATAAATATAATGCGAAACACTTTTTTAAAATTGTTTCCAGTCAGTTGTTACAAATATTCTGGTAGAGTTTAACATCAGTCAGGTTTCTTAACACGCGACTTGCTGTTTAACTGAAAACGTGGATGTAAAATGTGGTCCTCTTTGCGTT
This sequence comes from Hemichromis elongatus, assembly GCA_015108515.1. Lineage (NCBI taxonomy): Eukaryota > Metazoa > Chordata > Actinopteri > Cichliformes > Cichlidae > Hemichromis > Hemichromis elongatus. The sequence goes on along the minus strand of VUQR01025367.1, from coordinate 63,493 downwards.
GTAAGTTAGGGCTCACTCATACTCCTCATGCTGCAAAGACATGTAGCAGAACGTGGTGCTTCTAATACTTTGCAAGTTTGGTAAATATACTCCATAAATAACTATGAAAAGATTGCGCTGTGGTAATGGTATTACTAACAATAAGTCATTAGAAATGCACTTTCAGCATGAATACCATCTTACAGCTTTGTGCTAAGAAAGATGCCCGTAGACTCAGTAGCACAGAAATACGTGAAAGTGATCATACAGAACCAAGCAAGTCAGCTGTCATTTCACGCCCCTCTTGCTCCCTCGCAAAGAAACCCAACAAGGAGAGATTCAGACTACCATTTAAGGTCGGGCTGTCCGAGGATCGGCCTGTGGGATGAAGGTAAGCTTCTGGGCTTCTGTCTGTCTTTCTCTGTCTCTCAGATTCCTTTGGATCCACCACCCCCCTCCAGGATCCCAGATTCTCTCCATCATCTCCTCCAACCGTGAGGTCTAACCGGCAGGGCAGGGGCGCGTGGGCGGACATGCTGGGTGCTGGCAGCATGCTCCGTCTGCTAGTGAGTAATGCGAGTACAGCGAGGACCCCCTCCACCCCCCATAAAAAAACACACACATACACGCACACACCTCACACTCCTAGAAAGAGATGGGCCATAGATGGAGAGGCAGGCACTCCTGCTGTGACTTGGCGCACCCCACTGGACAGCTGGAGACTTAGGGAAGGAAGACGCTGCCAAACATGCCCGACAGAGCAGGGGAGTGGTGGAGGTGCAAGGCTGGGCAAGGCCTGAGGTGGCTCCCATACCTGCAGCTGATCACCAGCCCATCATCTGTAATTATCTGCACTTATATACCAGTGAGATAAACAGAAAGGCACATGTGCACTCAGACACACAGTCATAACCACATTAAAAAGGTACGATAGGGAAGGACTAAAGTGTTTCGCTATGATTTTGCTCCATATACTTGTGCAGGTGTGATATTTTGTCACTAAAACTGTTAACTCAAACTGAGAAGAATGCTTAGTATTTATTTAAACCAAGGCAACAGCGAGATCCATTACCGTCTCATTTGGGTCATAAATATTGTTATGAGTTTTGTATTAAGACATAACAAATAAAAAATAAGTTGATTTATTACTATTTAAAGAAAAATTGCCATAATTAATGACTATGTGGAGTATTTTCTAATTTCTAACTAATAGTTTAAATATAAATTATCAGAAAAAAATATTTTTAAAATTTCTCTCTGGCTAACAGCAGCATAGCACCCCCAGATGAGTTGTGAAACAGGAGTACTTAATTTATTATTATTATTTTCTAAAGATTATAATGCAGAAAAAGATGCTTGGGTTAATTTGGGTAAATAGAAATCACATGGTTTCTCCAGAGATGCCTTTGTTTAACATATTCTCATCGCTTGTGTGCAGCGTATGTAACAGAGTAGCATCACAGCTCAAGCCATGGTGATGCAGAGTCAGACAATGTCTTCACTTTGAATTGCTGATTGTGAAATACATTGGTGGGTAGTTAATGCACAATTTAAACATAACTCCAACATACTGTATTTATATACTAATACATGTATAAAGAAAATAATTTGCAGAGCAGGAAATCTTCATGGAACTTGATGTGATATTTTCTTGAGAAAATATAGCGACATTATTATTAAATATATGAAGATGCTTTATCTGTACTGCAGATCCAAGCACAGTGGTGATACACTACGCTGCAGTCAGGCTGAAGCTGTTTTCCACTCCAGATTTCTAACCACTTTAATCCCTCTCTGTGAGGAATATCACCACTTTAATGTTATGAATATTAGGCTAAAACCCCCTGCAACATGGCTGAAGCCCATTTTCTCCTCCTTCATTCTCAATCTAGTGCTTAATCTTGATTCATCAGTTACTGCAGCTTATTATGGAGCCTTGACAGCATGCTCAGGTTCTTGATAAATGACACCACTCAGGCCAGATTCAAAATGTGAGGCTCAAGTGCCAATTATCTATGCAGACCTGGTTAATAAGGGGATCTCTTGTTAACTATCTGATCTCAGCATGAGCATCATTTGTCATGAGGGCCCATGTTTACCTCTGAGACAGGAGTTCCCGAGACCTCCCCTGCCTAACATATGTAAAACCTGGATCTTTGTTCCTTTAATAACCTTTTATTAACAGCCTGACATCATGATTAAGTTTGGTCCAAACACGTGCACAATGAGGTACACAATTACCCGCACCCGCTCGCAGAACTGCAGCAGATCACAGTCAGAGAGAATAATGAATATTGAGCCGACGTTTGATCCATTCCACATTGGAAGCCCAATTTGCTCGAGCACCTGGAGCTGTGCCACTGCATGCAGTTTTTTGAGGTGATGATGGATACTCATGGGAGCTTATTTCCATGCACACATCTTCTCCTGATTTGTAAAGATGATAAGTGCTTTGACCTTAGCTCATCATTACAGCTCATTAAAGCTTTTGTTTGTACCACCTTGGAAGAAGAAGATGGTTTTAAATCAGCTCACAAAGCATTATGGCTCTTGACTGTTAAGAAGTTGGATATGCTGCTTGTGTCTGTTTTAGTTTTTATTTAGCAACTTCTCAGAGGTCTCAAGGTCTCAGATTAATAAACACTCGCTGTGGTCAGAAGTGCAGAGCAGCCCGGGGAGGCGAGATGCCGCCTGTCCTCTCTGAAACTCAGCATTGCTCGTGGCTATCCTGTCAGCCACATCTTGACGTCTGGCTCACAGGCTCGCTGCTCTGTCTTAGTATGTATTCACTTCCTGGGAAAGTAGCAAATAAAACCTTTTGCAAGGCTGCCTAGCCAAGGGACTTTGTCTTCCATCAAGAAACACCTCTACCTCTTAAGCACAGAAGTTGTAAAATACTTCCAGACAGCACTTGGAACATTCCTTTTAACCTTGGTTGTCGAGCATGAGATACAGAAAAAAAACAACAATTCCTTGAAATAAATAATTAATCAGTGTGTTTTCTATTATTGCTTGGATATGGAGTCAGTAGGAAGCCAGGTGGAGCGATCAGATCTTCACAGCATCCCCACTTCCTGTCCCCCACAGAACGCTAGACTGTCTAGGTAGCATCTGCTGAGGAAAATAAAGCCCCTTTTCCTTCTCATGTAGAGAAGATGATTTGCATAATATCCCCCTCTGTAAGGTGAAAACAGAATAATAATTGGTTTGCCCTTTTCTCTCTGTGTGTTGTAAAACAGTTAGGAATTAATTTGAGGATAACTGTGCAATTAATTCTAAATGCTAAAGATGGTGTGGGGGCTTTGATTCAAAGGAGGGGAAAGGATACACAGACTGAGGTCATGAAACAAAGACTTTGTGTTTCTGTTGCTGCCAGAAAGTACTCTAACTGCATTTAAAGAGCGCATAGGGGGTCTTTGAATATTTCATTGACAAACAGGGGCAAGAACATGCACACACACTTACCCCTCTACATTTACTATTCCACTTTAGTCCCCGCTTACTATATATATATATTCAGCTGTGTAGTTGGATATACTTGTCTTAATGATGAATAATAGTACTGCAGGAGAAAAAAAAATGTTGCGTGAATACTACGATTCATGAGGTTGTTTTAACCTTGTTACACAATGCTGTAAATTCCACATGTATCCCCATTATAGCTAATGAGCAGCACTGTAATCAGTACAGTTTTTATAGTGAGGGAACATGTTCTGGCTTCCTCAGACAGATGCCAATAACGGCCCGTGTGTGCACACCCTTGAAGGTCAACATCAAAAAGGGTAGTCTGACATGACAATAGACTTGGTTTGACATTAGAGTTAAGGGGATTTGACACATGCACAGATCTCGCAGAGCTTCCATTTAGGCTAGAAGTGTGATATCAGGACACAGTGTTACCGCTGTAGCAGTGGCCTGGACATGTCTCTTTTCTATAGCTTTTTTTCTGTACCTATTAGAGGAGTAGCAGCACCATTCCTGATACTTCCACAGCAGAAAAAAGAACATGCCTCGCCATGAGTCCCAATTACACCTAATGATGGCAAAAGGATGGAGCACATGCAGATTGTGCTGCAGTTCCTTTGTCATGCCAGGCACAAGGTGTGATCATTTATCACACTCATATCCTGCACTCCTCCCTAAGCACAGACAATGGATCCCAGCACATCATCCATGCTGTTATTTGTGTTTAACTGCCAGGAAAAGGAAAATAAAAGCCCAGTTAGAAGGCATCGCAAGAACACGGTTGTATCCTGTAAGCAGTCGGGGAGGAAACGCTGCCATCCTCTAGTCCTCAGAATAGATCTGTGCTGACAAAGGCACACATGACCGGCCACCCTCACCCCTCGTGTTTAGATGATTTTGTTTGCAATCAATTTTGGCTTTGAAATGTAAATGAGATGACAGCGAGGTCTGCGTGTTACATGTTGCAGGGTGAGAGTGAGAGCTTAGTGTGAGATTTGAGCAGTGCCGTGTGAGCGTGTGCGCTGCGGCAGCAGAGAGGCGGCTCTGCGCTTGTCAGTGGCTTTCTCCTAATCCTGGCCTGATCTTTGTGTTTGATCCGCAGCGTGGTCCTGAGACAGCATGAGCAGCAGCTATTGCTGTAATTTAAAGTCAATATTGTACTCATGATCCTTCTCCCTGGGCTAACAGAACAGCCTTTCACCACGATAGAAAAAGTCATCTCTGCTGCTTTAGAGGGAATCCTCAGCTTGAGCAGTTCACTTCTCTGTGATTCTCAAAAGAAACCTTGCATGTGGGTTGTGTTAGTTTGTGAAAAAGACAGATGTGGGATTATATCTGATGTTTTTCTATTTGCTAGTATCCTACCTCTTACTTCACTACTGACATTCTCAACTCTCTTTAACACAAACAATGCACTGAACTGAATCTCAAACCTTTCACAGTTTAAAGCTTTACTATCTTGCATAACTGCATAAACAAGTGTGTGTTTACCAATAGGATCTGTTGGCTTGAAGAATCAGCTAACAAGCCTCCACTAACATCCACAAGCTTTGATGATTCATTCAGAAAGACTCTAGATCTAAGATTAGCAATGGGGGTCTCATCCGCAAATCTTCTCCTTTGTTATTACACAGAGCGCTAAGATATTTATCCTGTGTGAACAACGTGACATATATAAGGATGGCTCAAGGGCCCATTAAATTCATACATGTCATGATCTGCAATGTGTTGCACTAAAACTTTCAGCAAAACGCGTTGCTGACAAACATTTTGATGGAGGCTGCACAGAGCAGTAAATTTAAGAGCCAGGGTCAGTGAACTCTTTATAGATAGAGGTGAAATGTCAGAAATTGATTTCTTTAGTGGCCACAATTTGTTTTGATACAGTGAGCCTTTTATTATGGAGCTGTTGTACCACTTAGTGTTTAGTGTCTTTTGGCAGTCTTCGTTAATTTTAGATGTTGGGACATAGTTTAGTTTTTGATAACTCTCATTTATCTTCACCTCTCATTGTACTGATTACAGCTACCTGAGCATGCGGCTTTAAACAGACCCCTGAAAATGTGCATGTTCCCATGCTGCAGGTCTGGTAGGTGAAGAGTCCACCTGAAATATTTTTTTATTGCATCCTGACAAATACATGTAAACAAAAAGTATAATGCAAATTTCTCATAAAATTTATATAAATAAGGCTGTTTTTACTTTTAAGGCACACGCACACAAAGCCAAACTGGAGATAATTAAAACATTTTAAGCTCTTTCTCTCAATCAATTCAAAGATAATCTTCTTAAAATGTCTTTATCTGAATTATCAGAGAGCCTCTACTGCTGTTATACCTTTTAGACCTAAAAACACTGTGGAAAAAGTCAAAAACAATATAATCCTACACATTAATAAAAGTACTAGATAACATTTGGATTTATATTATACACAGCTGACATCTGCTAAATCATAAAATATGCTCAACTTCCTGTTAGTGCTGTGGCATAACTTTGCTTATATGAAAAATACCATCACAGTCTTAAAGACTGCATAACCACAGGATGCCATATAAATAATGGAACCACCTAACGGGATGTGAATATCAAGCTCTTAATCAACAGTTGTCCTTGTATGTTGTCATGTATGACCTGAACTGTGCAGTGAACTATTGGGCTGTTCATCGGGGCTGTTTTGAAACCTCGAATTTGTGTAATTTATGTTGTTGTGGCATTTTCATTCCGTAATTACATACAGAAGCATCTTGAGTGAACAGTGCTGACACCCTTGGGTGCACCCAGTCCTGGAAAATATCCTCATATTCCCCATCTATTAAGAAACTTTATAGAGCTAATTATGAGTGCTAATGACTGCTGCAAATGGCTGCACTCACCAGTCGCAACTCTCTGTTTTAAGTGTTTGTGATTTCAGGTTTTCTCTGTTAACTTGGCTACATGCAGTGAAACGAGTGGCTGGTATTTAACCGTATTCAGGGTTTTGAGCTTGTTACAGCAGATAATGCATTATAGCATTTTTAACACATGCTGTTTTATTGCATATCAGCAGCCCAGCTATAAGATTTTCTTGCATTAGGATTTTATTGCCTTTGTTTTTGATATTGTATCTTTAAGTACATTTTACATTTCTATGCACTAATTCTAGTGAGCCTCTTCATTATTGCAGTCTGTCTGCTTCTTTGTATGCACTTTTGTCTGGGTCTTGTCCGCACTGGTTTAATGTAATCCTCTATTTTTTTCCATCTACCACAAAATTATTTAAGCCAACATGAGGTTAATAATGTCTATGAAAACCAGCTGGAGCTAGCGCAGCATTTGGCATAATCCATATCTGTGTACGCAAACATACGCCAGTGGCCCACTTATAACTTAAATGACTAGTTTAGTTAACCTTACTGTTTAAGCGTAACATATTGTTATGACAGCAATAGAGCACTGCATAATTTCTATGGCATTAGCATCAGTCATCGGGCCGCCTGCTATAAATACACCTGACAGCACAACTGTTTCAGAAGTGTTCGTTGCAGGATAGCGCGCAGGACTCCAGAGGTGAGGTACTTTGATATTGCAGCTCATGAAATATTTGCTGACTTCTATCACCTATGGGACTACTGTTCTGATGGAGCCAATGATATGTGCCCCTATTAGTCTCTAAGGATTTTTCCTAGCCCACTTTCACCCGATCTGTGCCAATTAAGTAGCAGAATTATGTATATTAGTTGAAGTCACTTGTACTTCCACGCAAAGGGGTGCATATAGGGAAGGATGACAGAGGGATACTGTTGAATAATTAGAGTGAATTTTCACAGCCCTGGAAACTCAATCATATGCTGCCATATGCTAACTATTTTTAACCTATTCTTTCCTCCTCCCCTTCCCTCTTTCTTTCATACACGCTGCTGCAGAAATAAAGAACAAGCTTAACTCTCTTTCCATTCAGCTGCTGTTACTTTGCCAAAAGGACTTTATGAAAACAAAGGGCGAAAACAGTCACTTCGACAAAAGCCGCTTTCTAGTTGAAGGCATAACAGGTGCTTTCTTAAAATAAACTTGTTTTAATCTTTTTTCTCTTCTCATGCCTAATTCTCATTTCCTTTCATTGATGATAAACAAGTAAATGGATCCGAAAAGTTACGCATGAAAAAACCGTAATTGAGCTCCTCAGAGTTTCTCTAAACTCATTAAGTCATGCTTGACTTGCCATCCATACAATGCTCACAGCAATAGCTCCTCAGTCTTCTTTATGGTGCCGGGTGGTTTGTGGAAATATGGAGTGTCACAAGCAGACCTCTCCTCCTCACAGACACTTCCCACAGTCATCAGCATTCTAATGACTCACCACTGCCGTCCCAGGGTGTTTATTTTTAGAGATAGAGAGATTGATGAGATGCTCATATCATCCTTAACCACCAACTAATTAACTAATTAGGACATTCAAATGAAGACTTGCTCTGGATAATGCAGCGTGGCTTTGGCATGGGCAAACAGCACTTGATTCTAACTGCTTGACTCAGCCTGGGAGGGGTTCAGCATCGTGGTTCACGTTTGCCTCGTTGGTGCCAAATAGTTTAGCCGCATTATTGATGTAGGCGGGTATCGATCAGACAAAATGTTGCCATATCAGGAGACCAAAGCGGCAGCTGTGACGCCGACGTTATCAACAGAGCAGCTTTTATATTCATGTATTCATGCACTAAGCAGAGCCTGTGTTCGTCCTTACAGTTTCTCACGCAGGTGTTCATGAAGAGGGCTGTGTGTTGATCAATGAGGTGTCATCGAAACCCGATCAAACCGATGCACCACTTTCATTGTCTGAGGCGCACTCTTATTTGTCCAAGATTTCCAATGATTTTCAATCAGGCTCCACTTAGGCTGACTTTGAACTTTGAACTCTTGCTTGCTCGGGACTCTGAAGCTTACCGAGGCAAATATCTCACTCTCTGTTTTGTAATGAGTTTTTTACCATTGACTCGTTCACCCTTTCGCCTTGTTCTCACCACGTTTAGATCCTCTGTGGTCAGATCTCTATCATTATCCATCTATTCACAGTGATTGCTCGCCCGCCAGGTGTAATGTGTCAGCATTTTGTGGACTTTAATTGGAAGAAGATATAGATGATGGCTTATAGCTGTTGTAAGTCAGCTCCTTGAAAAGGCTAACATGTAGTGGAGCCATGAGACATCTGATCAGCCCTGTAGTCTCCTGATTATGATTGATATGATGCACCCCATTCTCGGCTCACTTTAAAAAAGAAACAGAAAAAGCTTTTGACACCAGCGTTTGAGGGTTTAATCCCACATGTCTCCATTTTAAAGGTTAATAATCCTTTTAATTAAAGGATAAACCTGGTATTGAACACAAAATGTAATTACCAACGGATTACAGAGAGAGATGAATATAGCTGTAGCAATTAGTCCAATAATTAAGGCTTTAGTGCCGGACAGAGACGAGAGAGTGCTGGTGAGGTGTCATAAAATTCATAGAGTTGTTATGGCGCTGCGAATGCGTTTGGTTGCAGCTTTACAGCAGCACGCCTGCATGTGCACTCGGGGTGGTGGTGAAACATGGCGTCCCAGTGGATGGAGCTGCAACAGCTGTTCTTGCCTGAGCCTGGTGTTTCGCACAATATGATCGCTCCATCAGCGAGCCCGCTCTCCTAACTGCCGCATCTGCATTCATCAAACACACTTATCAATAAAGAGGACCGTGCAACAATAAATGATCTCGGAGAGGAAACAAAGTAGCCAGGGTGGAAAAAAATGTCAGGCGCTCACTTTAATCACTGATGTTGTTAATCAATAAAGCAGCTTCATATCTTTTAATTAAAGTTTTATTTCCGGCAAATGTTTGCCGACTCTGCCTGCGTGTCTTTTGGGGGGGTTTTTTCCCCTTCATTAATGGAACCAGTTGGGACTGGAGAATGGAGGTGGCAGCTGCTGATGACCAGTCACGATGGGGCACTTGTGTTTGTAATTGCATTTTGTCACCTACAGAGGGTGTTAAGAATCCTTGTTAAAAGCTGGGGGAAAATCTCACAGTAACAATTATTGTAGAGCAAATTACCAGGTAGGCAATATCTATGCTGTCAGGAAAGGTTAGGAGAAATGAGAGGAAGAAGATGGACTATTCAGACATTCATCATGGCCATAGTTGCCACTTCCAAATTGAAAATTGGACGGAATGCATCCTCCATTTTCTCAAAATCTGAATGAGTTAGTTCTGATTATTGCTGTGATTGACAGAAAGGCCTGGATAAATAAATAGGATGGTAATTCGTTTCTGTGCTTGTGTCTTAGATCCTTTCCCAGACATCACCTCTCACTGTTTTGGCATTTACATTAATGATTCAGCCAGGATCAGACAGCCCACACGGACATGTATGTGAGCAGGAACATGATAGATGCACATGAACATGTATTAATGGATCTAATCTGGCCTTGGATGGTTTGGGGAGGATTTCTTCACTGGCACTAGCTGCACTGGTACCATTGCACGGTGTTGCCATGTGAGATTTCCCCTCTACCATCTGTCTCTTTCAACTCTGTATATTACATTTACACCACATGCTTGGAAATGTAGCTTCCTGGTTTTAATGGGAATGTGAGGGAACCGTAAAATAAATATTCTCTTTCCTCTGGCACACAGGGTGTTGCCGGAGCCTAGAGCATCGTCTGTGTTCATTTGCAACAGCACTGTCCTTTGAATTCTATTTATGGCGAGCTATAAATTGAATTATTGAAAAGCTATTGTTTGTTGCATGAAATCAGCGAAGCAGTAAAGGGGTTAAAGTCAAAGAGTTACAAAAACAATAAGCAAGGGCGTGAAAAAAATCTACTCCAATCAAGACTGGGTCAATATTTAGACCCTCACCATATCACGGGATTTAATAGGACATGCTCCATGTGTATTTATAGATTGCAGACATCTGCTGAAAATGGGAAAAGGTTTAGGCAGTATTGATTCAGATTTTTTGTGTTGTTTTATTCAGTAGCACATATAGTAGGTAACTAAGTTTTGGGGAGGGGTACGTTTTGGGACATGATCTAGTTTGGTGGAAA
>VUQR01025367.1:20409-42886 GCA_015108515.1 Hemichromis elongatus | reverse complement strand
TAATTTTCACATTCATTTTCAAAGTTGGACTGAGGAAGTGTGTGGTTATATAAAAATATTTAAGAGTGGATAGATTAATGTTACGTATCCCTACTCAAACACTTAGCATTTCCACTTCTTTTCTAGATTAATTATTTGAGTTAATTAGCTAATTAAATGATTTTGTTAAGTTCAGTAATGCCATACATCCTCCTTTTGTTGCTACATCCATGAAGTAATGCCATAAACCTGTCTACATTTAAATGTCTATATTTAGTGATTGTAAATGTAAATATTCAGATTGTACAGAATTCACCTGCTTGCTGCATACAATGCTACTACTGCACTTTCACTTAATGTTTATAATATACGATGTAATTCTTCTCTCCACCTTTTGCAGTTGAGGAGTGTGTCAGGTTACATTTCACTGAGTGTTGTACTTGTATAACTATGTATGTGACGAATAAAGAACCTTGAATCTTGATTGGTGTTTTATTATGGTGAATGAAGCTTACAGGAAAAGCATGTAAATGTAATTGGTTTGTTTTTTAAAATGTTTCCAAAAATCTGGTTTCTTGACATTGAATGTAGTAGAACTGGTATAAATCGTTTTTAAATGTCCCTCTGAACTGTTTTCTCACAATGAAATTAAAAAGAAAAACGAACTTAAACATTATTAATAAAGATTCTTTCCCTGCTGATTTTCAATAAAGTTTCATTGAAACGACCTTCCCAGTCACCATCCGGGCCTTACAAGCACCCTGTCGCGCATGCGCACTCTTCCACTGTGGTTCGACCTCTGCAGTCGGTAAGTGTGTGATGGCAGTTTGAATGAGAAGCGTATCTTTATAAATCCCTTTTCATCCTCTCTTTAAGCATCGCGTTGCAGCGCGCAAATGAGGATAGCATACAGAACGGATGTGAATGCATTTATGAATGGTGTTATTTTGTCGGCTGGGCATTTTTACACCCGTTTGACCTTAATTCTCTACGATCTTCCCTTCACAGAGAGACCCGGGCTTCAACCAGATTTGACCGAACCGGTTAAAACTACCTAAAGTAGAAAATGTACGCCTGCGCCAAGTTCGTTTCCACGCCGGCTGTGGTGAGTTTCTCCTAGTCTGTGTGTTTCTTTGAGTCGGACTCGTCTTAATGTCGCTAATAAAGCCGGTGGGCCTCTGGTTGAACTTGACTGCAGCTTTCCTGCAAGGGTATCAGACTAGGCCGGGAGTTTAGCCGGCTAATGCTAAACTAGTAATTCACATTTCTTTTTTAACGGCAGCAGCACGGCTGCAAGATATATGAAATTTACGCTTGCGATTTTTTAAATTTTTAATCATGCAGCTATAATCCTGTGTTAGCCTTTAGCACATAGCTCCCATTATGGCCGCTAGCTAAGGTCATTTAGGCCTTCTGTTAGCAGAACAAGGCGCAGACAGAGTGCACAAGACCCCGCACTTTGCAAACAACAGAACTCGTTATATTTTCCGTTATGGCTGCCAGCTTGCACCTACATGTATCCTGGAGTGTCTTTATCCAAGGTCATGATACTGGTTTTGGAGGCTAACCAGTTTGAATGACAACAGAAATGGGTGTTAGCCAACTTGCATTTGATCTATATTGTAATATGCCAACACCATTGCTCAATAGTAGACTTTTAACAGTACTTCAGTCATTACTGAATGCCACAGGTCACACAGTGCAGTGAATTACACTGTGACATTCAAGGTGTCATCTACCTTCACATATGCCCACAAATGAGGAATACTTAACACTGTTGAAGCACATGTGTTGTGTGTTACTGAGCATGCATTCATGTAAATTGTTTATCTAGACTCAATATTTGTGTTTTTGGTGGTGTTGTTGCAGGTCCGTGCTGGTTCCCGGGTTCTTTACCGACCTCTATCTGCCTCTGTGCTGTCCAGGCCCGATGTGAAAACAGAGGTAAGAAAAAATGCAGGCTTTCTGTAATGGCTGCAGCCCTTCTTAACAGTGCTGTGTTGGAAATTATTACCTAAATTACCGCTGTGAATTTTATATAGCACATTTCATATGTAAACTCAGTGTGCTTACAAGAAAAGATAAAGGCCAGCTATGCAGGTCTGCAGTGCCTTAAAGCAATAAAAGCAACACATCAAAGTTTTAAAAGAAATAAAATACAAGTTAAAACACACATGCAATAAATAGTAGAACCTTTATGTGCAGATTTCTGCTCTGTAGTTTATCTTCAGCTGTAAAACTTGCAGATAAAGCAGCAAATTGTTTTGATTAATGGTGTGACAGAAATACCTAAAATTTCCCTAAAGCCTCCTGTATTACTCTTGTCATCCTTTGCCACACTGTTTTAAATGTCAGCTGATGTTTACATTGAGGCAGGCAGCAAAAGGACAGTGTTTACAGTGCCTCTTCTCTTGTTACAGAGCAGCGTTGCTCTGCTGCCCCAGAACCCCCTGAGCCAGGCTACACTGAGAGGCTTCCAGACCAGCGCTATCAGCAGGGACATTGACACTGCCGCCAAGTTCATTGGTGCTGGAGCCGCCACAGTCGGAGTAGCTGGATCTGGTGCTGGAATTGGGACAGTGTTTGGTAGTCTCATCATTGGCTATGCTAGGTTGGTTTTAATTTCAGTGTCTTTATTTTTCACTATAACACTAATCGATTCCTTGTGTGTTCTGTAAATGCACTAATGGCTTCTTTTCCTTCTTTGTTTGCAGGAACCCATCTCTGAAGCAGCAGCTGTTTTCATACGCTATCCTGGGATTCGCCCTGTCTGAAGCCATGGGACTGTTCTGTTTGATGGTGGCTTTCCTTATCCTGTTCGCAATGTAAAACTCTGCTGTCAGACAAAATTTTCATTACAGATGTGACTACATATTTTATTGTGGCTACCAAAATTGTTCCGTGTTGGTGTCATGGGAAATGTACATTTTCAAGTCTTTTAGACACTGTCAAAAAAGCCAAGACATGTATTGTACAAATGTAAGAAATTACGTGATTAAAATACATGTGTTTGACTATTTAACAATGGAAGTAACTTTAATGTCTGGATTATAAATGCTAACACAACAGAAAGCACTTGGCCTTCATGAATGTCATCTTTTCTGTGAAGCAGGTGCTTACACTTGCCATTACTCAGCCTTGTTTTCATAGGGCATAACATGCAGGCTTTTTAGGGTCCACCTTAATGACTTTTTGGTTCAACTGCACTTAAGTAATATTGTATTCAAGCAGCAAGTGAGTGCTTGCTTTTGTAAATGCCACTGAATAAATCTAGCCGATTTTAATTGAGCTAAGTAATGGGTTTTGAATTTTTTTTGACACGTGATGAAAATCCCCCGGTTTCAAAAGCTGACAAATTGTAGTCATTACACCTTTATTGTTGGCTGCTTTCACTGGCTGAGCTTGAAGACGGAGAGGTAAAATCAGTCTTCAAAAATGCCAGAGATGATTACCATTAAGTCACTTATCAAGCAGAAATGCTTAACATTGATTGTTGAGGTACTTTTTAAAGTTCTGAGTTTAAGATCTGGCATACCCCAACTGTTGCTGTACAATCCTTTACTATGATAAAGTAAAATTTGTCACTTGTCACGAAAAAATGATACAGCTTAGATCAAAATGTATAACAATGTAATGTAAGTGTATAATGTAAACTGGTGCAGTTAAGTAGGGATGGTTTATGGTTTATATCCACCCTTTTTCTCACACTTATCTAAAACAGCCCATGGGGGCTGGAGCCTATCACAGCCTAAAATCATGGTAAAAAACTTGAAAGTCTTAAGCCTCAGCAGTGACAAAGAAAAAGATTCTGGTCAGATAACTTATGATATGTTACCTTTTTAAAAAATCTTGGCAGGTTACAATATTAAAAAATTAATTTAGATTGTTTTATGATTAAAAATAATAAAAGATGAAGCCGATGAAGCCTCCAGAAAACACTGAAAACTAAATCAGTAATTTTCTGGAAGGTGAAACATCACAAATATGGCTATTGTTAGCAAGGATATTCTTTATCCCTTAAAACATTTCTGCTTCTCCAAAACTACTTGAAGGTCAATGAAAGAACAAGAGCAATGTGTAGGTGGCTACTCTGTCCGAGTGTGACGTTTACGGAAGAGCTCTAGCTGTTCTCGCGATGCTTTAGTACGACCGTGGGATTTTGGAAATCAAGGGTTGTGGCTGAGGGGGTAAGTGACCACATAAACTGATAGCGAATGGGTAAAAAGCTGTGGTAAAAGACATAATTACTGGGACCGTGAGGTACTCGTGCTCCGTTACGACGAGACAGCCTCGAAACAAACGCTGACATCTCCTTTGTTTACAATGATATTTAGCTCCTAATATGGCGACGCTAGTATGTTAACGCAGGGCTCAGGCTATTCCGTGGAAGCGACTGGAAGAGATGAGCGCTACCTATGTAGTAACGTAATAGTGAGATGTGCATGTGTGTGATGTCTGTTTGCGACAAGCCGCTATATTTACAGTACAGAAGCTGTCAGATGATTATAGCTCTGGATGCGTGGCTCAGCCGCTTGTTGGGCCAAAAGAAGTAAAGCGATAATCCTCTTTATGATGACACCGAGTGTAAACAAGCAAAGCAGCCGCCCCTGCATCCATAGGCTTTGTCCAAATTTCCACCTTTGCTTTCTAAACACTGCATCCTCCAACCGGCTTCTATTTAAACATTTATGAGCTACATTTATTCTCACAAATTATTATTTTCTATAGTCCTATTTATGTTCGGTCAGGTCTTGAAATCATCCTTGCATATCTGCAGGTGTAATATTTATTTATATATTTTTTATTTTGTTTTTATTTTATTTCAGGGCGAGGTAACAGGAATTCCTTAATATGAGTGATGATAAACCTTTCCTATGTACTGCTCCTGGGTGTGGACAGGTAAGTTATTGATCACAGGTGTTTCATAAATCTCACTGTACAGTTGAGCATGACTGGATCCACATTTCAAGGTAAAAAAAAAACAAAAATTAAACATTGCAAACTGGTCACTATTTCATCGTATGTAGTACATAGACCCAACAGTTTATTTAGTAAAATGTGTCATACATGAGCACAGTATAAACTAAAGCAAACATGCTGTCACATCACTAAGTTTAAAACCTATCCCATCATAACAATACTGTAAACATTTATAATAGGGTAAACTTCCCAAAACCTACTCATATACATGGATTTGGGGCTCTAAGGATCACAATGCCTAGTTGGTAATCAGGTGCTCTGTTTTTGTTGTTTTTTTATTTAAAGCAGTTTTGATATACTTTATGTGTTATATGATGTAAAACCCACTAAACTGTAGATTTTGGTGAAAATCTACAGTTTAACTAATTAATTTTTGTGCTAAAATATATAAAATCAGATACTGAGCCCTAAAAGTATTGAAATCTTCCTAAAAGACTGAAAATCTATGTTCGTAAAAAACTTGTGAAATGTATGCAAATACCATTGCCAGTGATTTAAATGACAATTTGACCAATAATCAACGATGATCTGCATTTCTCAAATTTAGTCTTTCTTCATAATTATTCCCCCTTATCTGCATAGGAGACAAACAAATATTCCTTAAAATAAAGTATTTCAACTCATCAAAACAAAATGAATGTGACTAAATAGATCAGAATAAGCTTCTTCATTTATTTACTTACTGCTCATCTAATATCTGGAGATGCTTAATTTGACTTAATGTATATAAATGGGTCTTCGGAGTCCCCAAATCCTCTTCACAATACTGAGGACGTGTCTAGTGTGTCACAGGTGTTAGACGTGTATTTGCTGTACTCAGTCAGTTGTCTGATAAGTACTTACGTAGATCGTGCTATCTACCCTCATGACGTCCAATGTCCAGTGTTTGTTAGGGCCCATTTTACTTAGTCAGGTCTGCTTTTCTTTCATAGTAACATTAGAGACCTTTGGCTTTGTTGCTGCTCAGTTGTTCGTGGTTTTGGTCAGCAGGATTTGTTTCTGTTGTTTAGTCAATACTCGTAAAAAAAAACCCAGGTTGGGCACAATTATATAACAGCTTTCGCATTTAAAGCGTATAATGAGTTTCAAGAGCCACACGTTAGAGCGGGTAAAGCTGTCAAGCTAAAATCCAGTCATGACGTAGAAGACTAAATTATTGGTCAGAATAAAAGTTTAGGGATTAAGTAAGATGTCTTTCAATCACGTCACCCCTCTGTATTCTTTTGAAACCTTGCATAGAGATTCACAAATGAAGACCACTTGGCTGTCCACAAACACAAACATGAGATGACCCTGAAGTTTGGCCCTGCTCGGAATGACAGTGTTATTATTGCAGGTGAGTGCTTTGTTAGAGGGGCTATTCAGAGGTGATGGATGCTTTACATTTCCGTTTCTGTGCTCAAGAGTTTCCTCCCTTGCAGACCAAACCCCAACGCCTACTCGCTTTCTGAAGAACTGCGAGGAGGTCGGTCTCTTCAATGAACTCGCCAGTCCTTTTGACCATGACTTCAAAAAAGCCACTGAAGATGAAATCAAGAAGGTGGTTCTTGCTGTTAAATGTATAAGCAGATTATCGGAGCCTTGCCTGTGTTCACTCTTGTGATCATTTTGGTCTTGTTGTTGTTCCGCAGCTACCCCTGGATTTGTCACCTCTTGCGACACCTATCATACGCAACAAAATTGAGGAGCCCACAGTTATAGAGACACATCGAGATAGCCCTCTGCCTCACCCCGAGTCTACTACAAACGATGACAAGGTAGACACTTTTACAACGCTGTAACGAAGGACGTTCTCTACTCCTGTGATCAGAAATGTGCAAATCCGCTTTGTGAAGCACTGGGACTTTCTGCTTAATATAATTTCATTTTGAACTCCTAAATTGTCTTATTCTGTTGTGAATACACTAACACTGACAAGATTAGCAGTACTACACAAATATTAGTTGGATTTAGACGAATACCTTTTACTTGATTGCTCATATTATTTATTCCTGATGTTGAGGAAGGAGTAACAGCATCTTATTATAGGAAATATTCAATTAATCTGGTGTCAGTTAAACACTTCATTCAGCTAAGGTCTTCTATGATGTTTCCAGGATTTATCTTTGCAGCCAGCCTCACTGCCAACATCCACTATAGTCCATCCTGCATCCCTCCAAGTTCCCAATGTACTCCTAGCAACCTCAGAGGCTAATGTTGTAATACAGCAAGCTCTCCCATCGCCAACATCTAGCTCTGTTATTACCCAAGTCCCATCTACTAATAGGCCTATAGTGTAAGTAACCAAATGTGTCCGTTTCTTAAGATCCTAGTTCTATTAAATCATCGTTTCCTTTTCCAAATCATTTTTGTGCAGTTTTGCAATGGTGAGCTCATATTTCATGAGGCATGTGCTTATTTGTTTTGGGATTTATTTGCACTCTGTAGGAACATTTTCTTTTGGCTCTAAGTTCTGTCTTCGAAGAACAAAATCAGTGTTGCTCAAATATACAAATGTCAATTAAAAATCAGTCTTAGAGAAAGAAAAAATGAACAGGGTTTTCACATAATCATCACCGTCACAGCAAGTCTTGTGCTTTAGTTTGCTCCAGTGTCCCCTGATTATTTTCCTCGGAAGTGGGGAAAAATCAAAACATAGTTAGAATTATTTATTTATTTATTTTTCATAAGACTAACCGAAGACAGCTTCAGTCAGTCGGTGATAAAATTCTAACTACACTCACAATTATACGAAGTGGAATGGATTTCTTCCTGCCAATGTGACGTTATTCCCCGCAATCAGTTTTTTCTTCTGTAAGGATTTTTTTTTGTTAAAAATCCACACTGCGACTTTTCTTCCACCAGATGAAATAGACATAGCTGCACCTTCATTACTTACATTACTGTGCACGTGATTTACAAAGCAGGGCAAATTAGCGTGGAAAGTTCTGCAAGTGATCTGCTAACAGTGTTCATGTTGTTCGTCTTTGAACACCGACGCTGCTATTTCATTTTAATGACCAGTGTGATGGACCAAGAGCAGTGGGAGTCACCGGCACACAGTAAGGTGCTGTAGGTTGTGGGCTTTGCACTTTATGAGTTTCTTTTCAAGAAAGAGCTTAGAAACTCAGATAAAGGAGAAATGGCTGAAGGAGATTTAATGTTCAGATACAAGGATGAAGTCTATTTCATTTGCATTCATTTTAGATTCGAGCACTTTATTGTGTCATCTCTAATTTCGTGAGCTCATCACTTTTTTTGTATTTCCTTTTTAACTGAGCCCATTTTTTGTTGAAGTTCTAAACTTTCCGAGCTTCATTTTATTGAACTTATGTCTTTGAGAGCTATAACAAGGTAATTTCCCAAATTTGGAGATAAATAAAGTATCTTATCTTAAATGTACACATCCTTCTTTTTCTTTTTCTTTTTCCTTTATTCCTTATGATGATGCAGGCAAGTCGAAAGAGTCTCAGTTACAGCTTTTGATGCTGAACCTTAAGGCCTCAGTGAAGATCCGCAGGAGAAAGCCAAAACTTTGACACCTGCACCCACAGCTTTGAGTGATCCACCCCATGCCAATTTATCCTAAATTAACATTCCTATACACATCTATCACTGCTGTCAGGCACAAAAAAGGCATTCTCAATTCAGGGTTAAATAGTTTAATGCCAGAAACCACAATAATTCACATTTATTTTATTCATTTGAATACTCTCCTCCCCAGCTTTCTCTTGCTAAAAGGGAAACACCTTTCAGTTACAAACTTAATGCTAAAACAGGGTTTTTTCGCTGTCATAGATGGTTAGTGAATCAGGTGTTAAATGCTGGTCATACCTACAGTAAGGCTTCAAAACACCTGGCCCTTTAATAGTAAATATTATTTAGTATTTGAAATCCTAACGCAGATGATTTAGTGAAACCCTGTGTGTTTTCTTGATGGTGAAATCAATTTGTTACCAGAAGTCAATATCTGGGCAATACTGATGTCATTTATTAGGTCTTAATATAGCAGTAATACTGGATCTTTTCAAGATATTGTTTGACTCTTTTTCGTACAGGTGCTTTTTCTGTTTTTTTTGTTGTTTTTTTGTTTGTCTTGATTACACTTTTATTTCCATCAGTTTGCCTGAATATGACATCATGTTGTATATTTGTAGTCGCTCCTGTCTTTAATTTGTGACATATTCTATTTTGTGTTATCGCAAAGCTTATTGTTTGCCTCACTGTTATCCCCCCTTTCCTCTTTCAGCCCAGTGTCTGGTACCTTCCCCGTGCTCTTACAGCTGCCTAATGGCCAGACCATGCCAGTTGCTATACCTGCATCTATTACAAGCTCAAGTGTACATATTCCCACTACAATCCCTGTAAGTTTTATGCTCAGTAATATTCTGTCCGCATTGTGTTTCACTGTTCTTTTATGCTGCTTTCACACATGCATGGGCCAGAACTTTTCTTGATATTTTCTGGCAGAGCTGCTTTTGTGAATATGAATGTTAGTCAGTCTTTACCCTTAATCTGCCAGCTCTGTGGTACAAAGTCTTGCGTTGATGTGAGAAGCGCAGGTAATATTTTTGTGAATTGACAGGTAGAGGTAGTCGTCTGGTACCTGTTACCTGCTCCAGTTAGGCAGCTCCCCCGCCGAAACCACACAAAGTATTTCAAGGGGTTAGAATGCAGCTGAAGCAAATTATCCTATGCCGTGTGCTGTAGCGTTTATCCCGACAATTCCGACATTTTCCAGAGTTTATGTGTGAAAACAGCTTTTGCGTAGAAGCAGAATATTTTGATGTTTATTTGATTAAACGGATCAATGCGCAGCAACCATTATTTACAGGACAAATCGAGGAGTCAGAGCTATTTATTACGGAAATAATCTTGTTGTGAAGTTTATTTAGTAGCTGTTGTGCAGCTTCTGAGCGTCCGCGGCAGATGTAATGTGCCCAGTTGTCAGTTGCCGACTGCTGTTTCCATAGAAAATCAGGAATTAACTAATGAGCGAAAGCATTTGTTTTCACCAAATGAGTCGAATGATTTCATGCTCGACTGATCACGTTTATACGTGAAATGTTGTTTTGCATTTAACATGAAAACACAGGAATTCCACTGTTGCTTTCAAACATTAATGGGCGGCAACGCGTGCGATTACAATTCAAATCCTCTCGGATGAGATTGATATTAAGCTATTTCGATACATTAAATTAACCTCTTTTTGTTTGTTTGTTTGTTTTTTTGCTGTAGTTGGACAGAGGGACTGTTTACAACGTTGGCACCTTAGATTTGGCAGTCAGCGTAAAGCTGGAGAGGCTGACTGAAATAATGGACTTTAGAGTTCACTTGTGGCAAAGACACAGGATTTGGCTGAGGTGCAGCGGGCTTCTGTCCAGCACGCTTTACTCCTGTTTTTTCTCGTACAATCAAAATCAGCGCCCGTAATTTAAAGTGGAAGCCATAGATGATGCCACTCGTTTATTTTGCGAATAGCGTGCCTGTGTGTCATGTAGAAATATGTTGTAAATGAAGGGCTTGTTGGTATTTCTTGAACTCTCCCATGTGGTTGCCTGTCTTATTGTTCACTGTAGTCCTGATTATCTATGTGGAACACTGAGCAGCAGTCGATTATCTCCTGATAGAGGCACAGCAGGGAAAACCTCTGTCTTCCTGGTCTGTGGGGATATGGAAAGCCTTTGACAAGTAAAGGAGGGCAAAAGTAGATGGAGAACATGAGCCACCAGTGGGCCTCCCTTTCACTCGATCAAACCCCCTCCCCCCAGCTCTTCCCTTCTCCCTCTGTCTCATTGTCAGCGGCTGTGAGAGGAGGCCCAAGTCTGGCCTTCTGACTCATGTCTCTCCATCCTCTCTTCAGCTTCCCTGTCCATATGCTCTCACGCAGGCAGGCAGAGGTTCATTAGCGTGCACACTGCATCTCCATGTGGCGCTGCCTCCACAAAATAACAGGCCATCCAACCTAATGAGGCTGAGATATGAGGAAACTCTGAGAGCCTGCCATGGCTGTGTGTGTATGTGTGTGTGTGTTTACGTTGTGGGGGGGGGGGAGCACCGGGTGCCTTTTTACTGCCGAAGACTAATTTTCCTCTGTGCTGATTTGTGTCTGTGTGTCTGCTGTCAGCTTGTCAGACCTGTCACCGTAGTGCCTAACGTCCCCGGAATCCCAGGACCTCCCTCGCCACAGCCTCAGCCGGCCCAGTCAGAAGCAAAGCTGGTATTTGTTATCTCTTCTTTAATTTAAATCAATTGTTGTTTCCACACCGAAGCTGTTATTTCCCATTTGATAGAGGTGATAACAGCATAAGTAATGAAAGAGTTTAATGAGGAACAATAAGACAATAAGGTTGCTTTCTTTATAAGTGGTGAGCAGAACTGGGTTTGTGGTATCAAAAAAATAGTGCAGATAATTTATTAATCCATATGCAGTGTGTTCACTGACTGACTTCCTCAGTATTTTGTGTTATAAATAAATGATTAATCAATTATTTGAGAAAATAATTTGCAGATTAATCAGGAGTAGAATAAAAACAGTTTTGCCTTCCCTTCTAATTTAGCATAATCCATCTACAAAAAACCAAAAATGCTTCAGATATCTCTCTGTGGGGAGAACATGGTGGCAGCAGTATTGTTGTCCTGTATTAACAGTAAAAGTTGAAGGGCTTGAAGGGCAGAGATACAAAGTGTTATGTGGGAGATCAGTGGCAATGTGATGAAGCACGGATCACAGAACCCGTAAGTGTTCGCAGCATGCTCCGCCTTTGGAAATTAGCAGCTAAACTGCAGAGAGGAGGTGTGTGTGCTTGTGTGTGTTGGGAGGGTAGGATTGATCCTGACTCGTGAGAAGGAGGAAGCGGAAGGAGTAAAGGGAGAGGAAGGGAGTTGTCGGGGATCATAGGGTACGGAGATGACAAACACGGAGACAGCGTCGAGCTCAGCACGCCATCACAAGGGCCAGCCGGGGGGGGGGGGCGCTACCTGCGAAAGCCAGCTGGGGGCATCCTGGCACACGCTCAGCGAGGCACATTAAGTCGGCCTCACCCTGCATGGAACCTTTTGTTCAGCAGAATCCTGCCTGACCTGCATCCCCCCTCTTACTCGCGGCGCCTCCCACCGCACTCAGCTCATCAGCAAACACCTAATGAGCCTGCGTCAAGAAAACAGACCCCCAGCTCAACCTGCCCGCTCCCCGCCCCCACCTCGCTCTCGGGGGGCGCGGAGACGGCACTTTACAAGGACTGATGATGCTGCAAAGACCACAATAATGATAATTAACTTGCTGAATTTAGAAGATTATGCTGTTAATTAGTTGCAAAATAAAGATAAGTAATATAGTAGCAGATGGTTGAATAACACCCATGAGATGGAGGGTTATTACACTGATGAGGTTTCCATGGCAGAGATGAAATATGAATCTGACTGGCTTTTCCCTCTTTCTGCGGGCCATTCCAAGAGAATAATATCTTGTTTCTGCCAGAAGAGCTTCTGGAAGGGTATTACACGATAAACTAATTTGGTAGATAGATTGGTCTGGCAAAGGTAGTTGCTAGAATAATGTGGTCCTCTGTTTTCTCATGTAAATGCATTCCCTCTCACTCTGTTATTGCTTCCAAAGGCTCATTCACTTTCACCTTGTTTGTTCGCGTGTTTGATGCTAGAGGAATTGACCTGTGAATTGCAGGGATTGTTTGTGTGTTACATGGTTGGAGGAAGTGTTAAAAGACTCCTTTTATTAATAGTTTTATCCAGATCATGTTTCAACATGTGCAAAATAAATTTGAGAGTGCGGTAAATGACAAGCTTAGGATGCTTAGGATTTCGTAAACAAGTAATGCGACCCTTACGCAATAATGTTCCCCTTTACATTATTCATTTTAATACCCTGTTTTACTTTATTATTCTACAGTAATTACTACTTATTTACTACATTGCTTTACCTGTTTTACTACTCATACAGTTTGTACATGCACTCAATTTATGGCTTCAGCATGAAATCACTTCTCCCATGGTCCAGTAAGTTCATTCATACTGCTGTGTACCTTGGCTTAAGTGCTAGCTACCCATACAGGAAGCAATAGAAATATTGTAGCTACTTCATATCCTGAAATTGACACAAAGCCCAAATGTTTCCTGACCACATGTTTAGCGAGTTGAGGTCTGTGCTGTAAGCTGACACATAGGTTTGACCTATCCCACCGCTCATGTCCAAGCCATGAAATCAAAGAAACCGTCTATAGACCTGAAATTGTGAAGTATACATTTATGGAAATTTCAAAAGCTACCATCACCTGACTAACAACGCCTCTACAGTGAAGCACGGTGGAGGCAGCATCATGCAGCAGGACTGTGGAGGGGGGTTTGTGAGCAGCACAGGCAGACAGACTGATTAGTTAAAGGTTAGATTAATACAGTTGCATCCTGAGGATGAAGAAAGAAAACTTGTTCCAGCTCACATAAGAACTCAGACTAGGGTCCAAGTGTCCAACTATAGCCTGTTCTGTAAAACATCTAAGCATACAGCCATATTTAAGAGGTAGAACCTACCATGTCCGTCTACAAAGACAAAATATCAGGATACCTTTGTAAATAAAAGATTTTAGTTTTGCTTTTTGATATGTTGCAGAATAAAAATTTTGGTCCACATGAGTAGCCTTTCATTTTTCCTAGTATGGAAATAAGTGTACAATCAGTAGTTTTTGTGCTCTGTTATACATCACACTGTGAATTTTTCAGAAATATGACTTTTTAATGTGCACTTTAGCAGACCATATGGCCTCTTTTTTTTTACACCACTTGCTTTTTACATCATGTTTTCCTCCTTCTACTAACCAGTGCTCATTTTCATTAACCTGCTTTGCCAAATTGTGTTTCCAGAAATTGAAAGCCACATTAAGCCAGCAGCTTCCTCAGGTAACCAACGGAGATGGTGGCGAAATCCAAAGCAGCGCTGTAACACACACTGCTACCCCTGCTTCTCCTGTCCCGACTCCAACCCCAACTCCAGCCCCGGCCGCGGTCCTTACTCCGGCTCCTCACCTGCCCACAGCCGAGGCACCCTCTCCACATTCTCTGCAGCAGCCAGCAACCTCCACCACAGAGACACCTGTAAGTATTTATATCTTCACAGTTAATTGTTTTATTACTATTTCATATAAGAAACAACTCTCATGTGTCTTAAATGTTCAGCTATATTTGAATGTAGACCAATGCAAAGGGATCATCCATTTTTGTTGCTTATTAAAGTATTTTATCACGACTGCCATGTCCTTTGGTTTTAAAGTGTTGCAGAGGTTCATACAGGTAATAGGTACAGTGAGGTTGAGGGTAAATCTTAATATTGTGTGTGATTACCTGTATAAGCACCAAGTATGGACATCTTACAATTTATTTTTAATTTAAGCTGATATATCAGCAGGGCCAGTATATCGGCTGATATTAGCTGTTTCCTGATAAAATATTAATACAATTATACATCATAAATGTCAATGCAAATATTAGCTGTTTGTATCGACATTTCTAATTACTGATAAATAAGCATTTACATTTGACATTGTGTAGTGTGTCCAACAGACACAACAATTTAGTTGGCAGAATAGAAACAAATGATCTCCGACTTCTGACAATAAAAAAAAAGATTGTTTTTAAATTGTAACAATTATCTCAGTAAGGAATCATAAATAGCCACACATAGGAAATGTTAGGGAAATCTGTTAGTGTTTCATGTCAAAAAGGAAAAAAACAAACATTTTAAATCACCAAATATCATGTCAGCTGACCTGTATTTATTACTTACCGCTAGTCAGCTGGTGTCTCTGCCATGGATACACCTTGCTGACCGGCATTAGCTGTTAACCTACTGTACTTTCTTTTCCACAGCAAATTTCTGTCACGGCAGCTGCAATTTATAAAAAACTGAAAATCCCCCTTTGCTGTTATATTTTACTGGGAAGTGGTCACTCAGTAGCAGAACGAGGGTGGTTCTTGTGTTAGCACCATTTCCAATAATACCTCAGACGATGCATCAGTAGCCATCTTTGAGAATATTTTGTGCCTGTATTAAAGCACAAATTGAAACTAAAGGTGATAAGATGAGTTTTTCTTTCCATTATTTGTATTGTTGTTGTTCTTGTACAGGCTTCCCCGGTGCCCCCTGCACCAAACCCACCAAGCACAGGAGGTCGGCGGCGCAGAACAACGAGCGAAGACCCCGACGAGAAGCGGCGCAAATTCCTGGAGCGTAACAGGGCCGCGGCTTCTCGCTGTAGGCAGAAGAGGAAGGTGTGGGTCCAGTCTCTCGAGAAGAAAGCCGAGGACCTCGCCTCCATGAACGCACGCCTACAGGTGCTTTTTACATATTTCTTTCAGCTGCTGCATGTAAAAAAAAAAAAAAAAGCCCACTCCTTCGTCTCTCTTTGTTATGCGCTCAGATCTATTGGTGTGTCATTTTGTGTATGTACGTGTTAGCGTATGCGTCCGTACACAGACTTTTCCCTTCTGCGGTGATGAAGTCATTAAAGCCGATTAAGAAGAGCTGCTGTGTGACAGCAGCGGTGTGTGAGCCCTTTACATCGATATGTCCCTGTCAATAAAGATGTATCCTCCAGATGTCAGCCGCACACAAGCGTGTCTTCGCTTCTGTCTCAGCAGTTTACTGAATGGCCTCAAAAATCTCCTAGGGAAAGGTGTCTTTTTGAACCTTCATTTCGCTGGAAGCAATTAGGATCTGATGCTGACAAGTTCGAAACAGTTCATGTATCTGCTGTCTCTGTTGATAAGTGTGAGCCGGGGGTGCGGCACATCGGTGTTCCAGACAATTAAATGAGATGTGGTGTTTATTTGCTCACTGTCTTATTTTTCTATGAAAGCAGAGTAAGATGTGCAGGGTGGAGGAGGGAATAAACAGCAGCGGAAAATAAATGGGTTCACGTTGTTAATATCGTCTGGTTCAAAAAGAAGTTATCAGCACTTGTCAGGCGGCGCTACTTAGGATTTTATTTAAATAAAGGCAGATGAAAAGGAAAGGATAGGTGAGTGACTAAGGTTATGAAATCAAAGAGTTTTATCTGTTAACTGCAAAAAAGAAAAAAAAAACCCGGAACAACATGTGGCTGAGAAGAAAGGACGCTTCGTACGAGGGCATTAATCAGCGGTGCCGCTTTTTTTTTCTTTTTTTTTTAAACCCATGCTGACATGGCCCAGCTGATCAGCAAAACTGCCTCTAATGATGCACAATTATTTTAACATCATCCTTAACTGGCTTTTTAATGAGGTGTCAGACCAGGCAGCTCACAGAGCTTCCAGCATCACCGAAGGCCCATTCGCTCGATTTCGATTAAATCACAAAGTTCCAGATAAGTTTTCCACTCTCAAAAGTCCATTTTAGTAACCGTTTAAAACACGATGTCATAAAATGACGCAGTTTGACGTCGCTGGAGCTGGAAGTTTTTTGGCACGTGTTTGTCTCTGTAGTAAACTAGAAGGCACGTTTGAAAACAGTGCCTGTTTTCTATTGCCTGTAAATGAAAGCAGTCATGGTGGAAGCACACTAACTACAGTGTTGGCTGGATGTGATACATACGCTCCTTCCAGCTGTGTTTAAATCTGTCTTACAATAGCTCAACCCTGCCAAAACCAGCTAGACTAAACAGATGGAATCAAATAAATTGGCTGCTTTTAGACTAATAGATTAAGCCACCCATAGTCCTTTAAAGGAGAAGAGCCCAAGCTTAAATCTGCCATTGGGTGTTCTGTGGGCCCCTGGCCGCTCTAAATCCAGTTAAAGTCACCTTCAACGTAATGTGGCTCTCTTTTACGACATGCAGAAATCCTCACCTCCCTCGGGAGCTGTAACGACACGAGAGCGTAAATCTCAGCAACATCTACAAAGTTGCTGTGACAATCGGAACAGCTCACCTCTGACAAATGCGTTGGTCGCTAGCCAGTGAAGGCTCATAATTATTGTGCAGGAAATACATAAATGAAAAAGTGCATACTTTATTCTGAATTTATTTATTGTATTGTTACCTCCCCCCCTGTGTTTATCTGAGTTTTTAGAAGTTTGACTGGTCGTGCGGGCGTACTGTACGGAGGAGGTCTTTAAAATGCAACTCTGCATTTCCAGTAATAATTCATTAGCGATAGAGCTTTTCATATAGAGAGGGCACACAGCCACATTCAGCTTGCTTTTGTGCGTCTTCATGCATATGTGAATTTATTATAATGTATATATATGCAGATTTTGGGGTTCATTTTTTTGCAGTAACATTCCCACTATAGCATATTGTGTCTTGCTAAACCTGGAACTCTCACATTTACCCAATTTAGCTCATTGCTTATAACAGGAATAAAAACAAATTAATCCAAACTGATCAATAATATTTTCATTTACACAATTACCAGCTAACCTTTTATCTAGTTTGGAAAATCATGTTGTAGCATTTGAACTGTGTGCACCTGTTGTTTATATATCTGGCATGCTGTTTGCTCCAGTGGCCATTTTACTGATCGCTGTTGTGTGTCTCCTCACTCCTCAAGACTGAAGTCACCGACCTGAGAAACGAAGTGGCTCGGCTGAAGCAGCTTCTTCTGGCTCATAAAGATTGCCCAGTAACCGTCATGCAGAAGAAATCTGGCTATCACAGTGAGTAATGCCCCATTATTCTCAGGCTTCCGAGGCTTCCGGAGAAACGTGTCAAAAAATGATGCTCCGGCTAACCGCTAGAAGGACGTGTGACCAAACAAAAAAGAGCTGCTGACATATTGGCTTCCTTTCTTCTTAGTTTTTGACAAACTTTGCAAAAGTTTGGATATTTATGGGTGCTGCTGTATGAGACAAATTCTCACTGGCAGTGTTGTCACATTCCTGTGAAGAGGCCACAGGTGGTATTCACAGTTCCTCCTCATTTGATACCTACATAAACATTTGTTAGATCAAATTAAATGTCTGCTGAGTGCGTCTGGACGGATGTTCAGGAGAAAAAAAGGTGCCAAGAACTGAATTATAAAGGATGATATGGATGCTTTTTATGTAAGCATTCATTTATTTGTTGTTTGCACATCTTTAGTTTACAATAATCGTTTTACTGGATATTTGAATAAGCGAGAATAGTGTGCCATTTGTAGCCTATTTATTCAAGTTGCTGTCAGCCTGGACTGTACAGCATCATCACAAAGTCTCATTTAGAAATATATCACCTATTTTTCTTTGTTTTCCCAGACCGGGGGCTCTGTCAGTCTGCTTTTTTGGTCATAACTCAGCTTCCTTCACAGATGAGCCAGCATGCAGCCAGAGCAAATGGGCTCCACTGCTCTGAACACCTCTGCTGACTTGTATTGACAATGATTGCCTCTGAAATGAGTCTATTAAAGCAGCAAGCTTGACAGTGCTGCAGACCATTCTCATTGTGGGGTGTCCACCAAGCTCCACTGTTCATTATGCATCTCTTATTGCTAACCATCCCACAGACGCATGTCATGTGCATTATGGGACTGATGGTTTCCAGACTAGAGTGGGCTGTCATCGCCAAGTCTCATTTGGTGCAGACATTTTTAGCAGAATCCACAGATAAAGTGGGTCATCTTTCTCACGTGGTTGCAAAGGGTGTCAGCAAACATGTTTGTGAAACACTTTTGCAACATTTTGTTCCCTTTTTTTGGAAAAATAGAACTTTATTCTGATACTGTAGTTCATTAATTTGTTTCATGCTAACAGGTGCGTTTGAATTTCAAAAATCCTAGAAGGAATGCCAGCTATTATGAGAGTGAAAGGAGGTAAGGCTCTGATTGAATGGCAGAATGCAGAGATTACCAAAAGGTTTGATGTCCACCTTAAAAAAAATAACACCCTTGAGTTCATTTGAACTAGTTTTTCATTAGTTGAGAGACAAATCATCAACACGAAAACACACGTAACGGCCACTCTGTTAGTTTCACCTGTTTAATTCCTCATTAGCGCAAATGTCTCTTTACCCAATCACATAGCTTCAATTCAGTGTGTGTAGACCTGGTCAAGATGACCTGCTGACGTTCAAACTGAGTATCAGAATGGGGAAGAAAGGGGATTTATTTTGCTGGGGCAAGACTGGCTGGTTTGAGTATTTTATAAACTGCAGATATTACTGGGATTTTCTCACACAACCACCTCCAGGGTGTGCAGAGAATGGTCTGAAAAAAGAAAAGTAAGCGGCAGTTCTCTGGCAAAAATCCTTTGTTGATGCCAAAGCTCAATCTCTTCTGCATATCCTATTACTAAGGTATGCAGAAGAGCATCTCTGAGGACTTTGAACCTTGAAGCAGAAGACCACACCGGGTGCCACTCCTGTCAGCTCACCACAATTGAAAAATAGAAGATTAGAAAAATGTTGCCTGGTCTGATGAGTCTCCATTCATTCATACATTTAGATTTAGATCCATACTGTCTTGTATCAAAGGTTTGGTAATGGTGTAAGGGATACGGGCCTCTTAGCACCAAGTCAGGATTGTTTAAACCCTAAAACCTACCCAAGTATGGTCCCTGATTATGTCAGTCTCTTTATGATTAGAGTGTAAACGCCTTCTCATGACTACTTCTAACATGATAGTGCATGTCTCAAAGCTTAGATCATCTCAAGCTGCTTTCTTAAAAATGACATGCTGTTTGACAGTGAGGTCAGTGTACTCACTACTGTATGTGATGAGTACAGTGACCTCAGTCATGTCAGTGTAGAATAAAATATCTTCCAGCACCTTATTGCATCTGTGCCTTGAATCGTCAAGGAAGTTCTGAAGAAAAACTGGGGTCCAATGCTATGCTGCCAAGTTGTACCTAATAAAATGATCGGTCTCTATATTTCACATTGTGATACTTAATGATACACTGGTAAAGACTTAGATATGTTCATTTAAACAGATTAATTTAATATTTGACTCACTAGACCCTTTACTACATTTCCTCCTGTCATAGTTTTAACTTAAATGGATGAGGTAAAACACATAAAGAGAAGCAAACTAAACTGAAGTGAAGTGTTTCCTTTTCATTTGTTTAATAGTCACATTTAATGACTTTAACTTGTGACGGTTTTAGCTCTCTCTTACAGCTGCTTTTGTATTAAAACTCAACTGTTTACTAAGTGCTGCTGAGATATTTCAGTCCTTTCATCCACGACTAATAGTGAACATCTCTCCTCACTTGCTAACTGGTACTCTCACACTTAAAACTGCAACGTTAAGAAAGAGGTAATTTTCTCTAATTTGTGTTTATTTCAGATTACACCACAGTTCTCCATTTATTCCCCGACACCAGCAGAATTACCCCCTGGGGCTTGAGCACCCCAGTTGAGAATCACTGAAATAAACTATTTTGCTAATTAGTAAAGCACGTTATTTAATTGTGACTGAGTCATGTAAAGCGCTCATCAGGCGCGCCGTTTTCTCAGTGTTACATACCCCATAAGGCTACACTGGCCCTCCAGAACCTGTAATACCCTTCATCGTCCTGCCCGAGCGTAGACATGGCAGGTGGGAGGAAATTACCCAGACTGCCCCACAAACAAGCCAGGCCATGCTTTCACTTGGCACACCAAGCTGTCCATCTGTCTACAGTGAACCCCACTTCAGGAACCAAGCGAGCGGAAAGAAGCTCCTGTCGGTCCAGGGAACCAGAATTTTAGAGCATTATGAAATATCGGGCAGCCAGCACTTGCCGTTGTTAGGAGCAATAATGCTCACTTGAACATGAAACAAAAACCCACCAAGCTGATTTATTCCGAGGCTGACCTTCTGCGCAGTAAAGCAGCGAGGGAGTTTATGGCTCTTTGACATTCGCTCGCACTAAATCACACGGTCAAAGTCCAGCCAAGAAGGCAGATGAAACCTCTAATGTGAAGACATTTGTATCGCTCTTTAATTGCATCTTCCTGCTACGGAATTTCTATTTTACGTTCCCGAGTACGAAACCCAGCCATTAATTACAAAGTGCCATCACAAGTGACTTCATATCATTAGCAATATTAATTATCATTGTGCTCCTTATTCCTTTATGAAACAGAGCATGAGAGTGGAGTCTTTTTTTTTTCCATCAGGATCCAATTAATTCAATGCAACTGCCTAACAGCTGGTGGCATTTCGACTCCAAGTCTTGCCTACTCTCCAGTGTGAGCATCATTAAAATCAGGTGCTGTAATCATCTGTCGCTGCAGTAGTTGGCAAGGTAACAAAAAACAAATGAGAATGCAGTTAGGGATGGGAAACACAGCCACATGCCCGAGAATGTAATGTACCCTTATGATGTGGGTTTAAATTGACATTGGAGCTTTAATTAAAGGAAAGGGTGCAGAAGTAGCATTATGGGGATTAATGAAACAGTTTGCATACACTACATGCAAATAGCTGTTTTACATCTGATTAGGCCTGTGTGACACAGCTAGCCCAAGCCTTCTGGAGAGTATCCGGTGAAATAAAACGGCTGCTCCTTCAATTTCTATTTTTTTGTTCTGACGTCGTTGCAGTTACCGACAAAGATGAGAGCTGCGAGGAGATGTCCGTCCCGAGCAGCCCCCAGAGCGAGGCCATTCAGCACAGCTCCATCAGCACCTCCAACGGGGTCAGCTCCTCCTCCACGACCCCGGCCGTCTCCGCCCCGTCCGGCGCTGCCGCCGCGTCAAATCAGAGCACAGAGGAGAGCCAAACGCGGAGGGGCGCCAACCAGTCTCAGCCTTCAGGGAGTTGATCGTCCCAAACTGTGCCCGAGCGTCATCGCCGGAGTGCCGTCGCCTCTACAGTATCTCTGACGAGCAGAGCAAAGGGATTCTCTCTGAGCTTCAGTTCGGACCGTACTGTTTTTAATTTATTCCTGATTTCTTTTATGTTTTGTCCATTTTGTAATTTATAGGCGATGCTTTTAAAAATGCAATGTTTTCTCTGGAACCGATGAAGACAAAAGAACAGGCACTTTAGGTGTAAGATGTAAAACACGTGGTTCTTAAATGTTTGGGGTTTTTTGTATCTGTGCAACTTATTTATTAATCTTATGTTTGTTTGTTTGTTTGTTTTTTATTTAAATGCGATCAGCTTCAGCGGTTGATCAGCGAATCGTTAGCGACCGTACCAAAGCGTGCCGTGGCTCATTTTGCAGTTTGTTTTCTTGTTTCGTCTTCACGACGTTTTGTAAGCACTATATTTACAACGAAGTAGAACTGACACTTTTAATTTAAAAGTAATTTTACTTTTTCCCATTTTGCACATATTTGAGAGATATGACGGGTTTACTTTTTAAAGACAGTCCGTACGTTAAGTACAGGCAGCTCGTTTTTTTGTTTTCTTTTAGAAGTAGATTAAAGTACTGTCGCATCACACAAACGTAAGTGTCTGAATCAGATTTGAACTTTGACAGACTTTCTGTGAGTGCGGTCAGCTGTAGTTGTGCAATTTGAATGTCTGAGCTCATCTCTGCCTGTAGGGTAGTCTTCCGGAGGTGAGCCGATTAGGAAACGTGTGTTATTTCATTAACATTCCACCTGTAGTCTGATTGTTCCTGAAGCAGTGATTGTAGGATTGCAGT
>VUQR01025367.1:0-19142 GCA_015108515.1 Hemichromis elongatus | reverse complement strand
CAAATACTTCACCACCACCCCTGTCGTTTCTTTTGTTTTTGAAATCTAATGTTCTGCTTTAGGTAAGGTTTGCAGATTTTTTACAGTATCTGCTCTATGAATGAACAGAAGTACCCGCAACCACTGGCTGACTAAACTTCACAGAATCATGACTGTGAAAACTGCCCAACTTCAAAATCTCCCTTTCACAGTAATGACAGTTTATTAGGAACATCAACACCTCTGTTGTGTGGAGTTTAGCTGTGAGTAGTACTTTCATGAAAATTAGTATCTTAGAGCAGAAATTATTGACGTCATCAGTGCCGAGCTGTAAAACCTTTCAGGACACAGAATTAGAGTCCAGCTTCACTTTCAGCGCTTCCTCAGCAAGTCCTCTTCCCCTTTTCATTCGAGTGTGATGAGGTGAATCCCTCCTTTTCCTTTACTTTTTTGGATATATTTTTGCCACAAAGAAAACAGCACTAATAAAAGTTAAGATGAGTAAGAACCCCAAGTGTTCAACCTGTATGACCGCAGGATAAGCCCCAAAGCTCAAACCATATCAAACTGGTGTTTTGAACATGATAGATTCATTGAATCCAAAAGTCCTCCACAGACATTAAATCTTAGTCCAACCTTTAGGATGTGGTTGTTATGACCCAAGATCATGTGGGTCATATGTGTGTGTGTGGCCTCCCACCAGAGGATGTGGTTGTGGGTTTTTCTCTCTCTTTCCTCCCAGGTGTGTGCATGGGTGTGTCTTGATGGAGACAGATGCCTGCTGAGGGATCCGGTTGAACTCATTCCTGTTCCCAGATTGGGTAACTGGTTGGGCAGCAAGCTCTTGACCACCCGATGAGAGCCACCTTATCCCTCTCTCCTGGCCTCCACCACCCAACAAATAGCCTGTGTTTCTGATGGTAGCTTTGAGTGTGTCTATGTGAAAGCCTTAGCCCCACAGTTTCTTAGTGAGTATAAGTCCATTTGTGTGTCTGGTGTTATGAATGCTAGATGAGACCTTTGTAAATAGTTCACTGTATATATCAAACACTGCAGCAGCCTCGCATTAGAGAGAAACCATTTCTGTTGAAACCTCTTGTTTTTTGGATTTTAGGTAAGCAAATCGTCTTCTATTTGATTTTTATTTTGGGACAGGGAAGATTAAGGACCTTTTTGGAGATCTTTTGGTATTTTGGCACAGCTCACTGCTGAAGTTGATTGACAGCTGCATAGCATTTGCACTTGCTCAGGTTACCCTCTAGGCCTAGGATGTAACATAGTGGAAGAGAGGATGATTAATTCATTTTTTAATTTTTCTTTTTTAACCCAGTGTACTTCACTCTTAATCTTTATCACAATAAACACAGCTCATATCTAACAGTAGTTAAAGATCAGCTATCAGTCTTATAGTTATGTAAGTTTTTGAACCCCATGAACCATTGTACTTGTGACTCTTCATTTTCATTCCTTGGTAAAATATCAGTTTGACTGCTATTGTCATTTTCTTTCACTTATCTTAGGAGCGACAGGTCATCAATCTGTCATAGGGCTAACACATGGATTGAGATAATAATCATACATATGGGCAATTTAGAATAAGCAATTAAACTAAACCAATGCATGTCTTTGGAGTGTGGGAAGAAGCCAGAGTACCCAGAGAGAACATGCAAACTCCATACAGAAAGGCCCCAGCGTGGATTCAAACCTAGGACTTTCTTACTGTTAGGCCACAGTCTTAAATACTGTGCCGCTGTTCCACCCAACTTTTCATCTAACATTTCCCAGAACACTTATTACTTGGACAAATACTCAGTACTCCAATACAGTCACGCACTCAGTTCACTGTAAACTCAACTAGCCTGTTTACACAAAAAAAACCCCCCTCTGATCTAAATCTATCCCTGAAAAAGTGCTGGCACATCTCTAGGGTAGATGGACGAGCTACACAAAGCAGGGTTGCTCAATTAGCTCCTAAAATATGCTAAACATTAAATACTATCAATCAATACCTGAGACTAAATGGCAGCCACATAGTCATGGTTGAGCTGATGATCTTTGTGGAGATTTTCAGCTTCTCAAAGATTGAGGGCCTAATTAAAAACCTGAGATTTTTAAAAGAGATCAAATTCAGAGAAATGAAACCTTTTTGCAGCGTTCAGTTAAATTTAAGAAGCAATGGCCAAGACTTGTGTGCAGTTTCAGTAGACAGCAAAAAAGAACAAAATAGCTCTTTATTGCAATTTTACAAGTACAACAAAATTATGGGTGTAAAATATAATAGTAAGGCAGCAGGAATAAATAGCAAACAGAAGAAAGTTACGAAAAGTTTCTAAACTGCTTAAACTACATGCAAACACAAATGTAGTTGAACTATCAGAAAGTTACGTTAAAACGCAGTTAATCTAGAGGTTTTAATTACATACTTCACTGCTCCATTACACTGGCTATGGTGAGACCCAATAATCCACCAGCACCAGCTCAGAGGGCCCAGCAGGTGGCGGTAGATCCAAACCCAATGGAAGAGACTACATAAATTATTGTCAAAAGAAATCGCTGTACAGCAGCACTGTTTTCTAAATTAAGGAAGATCCACCCCCACGCCCCCAAAAGTATCATAAAATAAACATGTTCAATTTAACTGGTGCCATTTTTGTGTGTTTTTTTTAAATAACACGTGGTGAATAACAGACTGTTTGCTTTACTTTTGATTAATGTTTTTTAATGTAAAGCAGGCTTTTGCAGGTTCTTGCCCACCAACACACTGCCCGCACTCTGGCACTCAGTAACATCGCCTAACTAGGGCAGCCTTGATTAGCTGCTGATCACAGAGGGAGAATTGTAAATTCTACTATGTAGGTCACAGCGCTGGCTTATAACACTCTTCTTGGATGCTACAGTATATTTTTTTACAAAGCTGGAATCTTACAGCACCTCCTGCATATTCGACAGTAAATCAAAGCGTTGGAGAAAAGCAGAGCATCACCGTGAACTCTTTCACCACACACAGAATTTTGATTGTTTAATTAAATTCCCCATGGCAAACAGCTCGGTATTATTCATTATTCATTCCATAATTATTTTAATGCTAATTTGATGAGGTTTTTCGTTAATTAATGCAGAACATTTCAGAGTTATCGCCATTTTCTGGCTGCTGGAGCAGGAAGAAAAGCTTACAGACAGTTAGCCTTACAGCTTTTTTGGTGAATAATCAACAAATTTCCTTGTTTTCCCAGCATCAGATTCCATGAAATTATTAGCCTAATTGGGAAAGAATAGCAACAGAAATAAAGACGGAGTTGAGAATCTCCCAGTTTTAGGCTCTCGATAAATGAGGAGGATAATAATGTGGTGCTGATCTGCTGACAGGCAGGCTGCTCCAGCTGTTCCCATAATTCGACAGGTATTGCGCTTTGGCCCTTAGCAGTCTGCCTCAGCAGACTGGCACTTAATTAGGCAAGGATTAAGGCCAAACTGCCTCATTTACGTGAATTGTATCACAAATACAAACTGGATGCCCCTTTTCCTTCAAGGGGGCATCTGGGGTAGATTTTTAAAAACGCAGAGGATGCTGAAACAAGAGGCTCCAGGCCTTTAACTCCAGATTTCTCAACAATGAAGATCCCCCGCCCCGGTGCTGAGAGGTGCTGTTTTT
The DNA here is from genome assembly GCA_015108515.1 of Hemichromis elongatus. Taxonomy (NCBI): domain Eukaryota; kingdom Metazoa; phylum Chordata; class Actinopteri; order Cichliformes; family Cichlidae; genus Hemichromis; species Hemichromis elongatus. The sequence goes on along the minus strand of VUQR01025367.1, from coordinate 15,511 downwards.
GAGCACACGCTTTAACCCCTCAAATCCAGGGAGACTGATGCAGGCAGATGAAACAGCTTGATTTACATTTAATTCAGATTATGTAAATACACTGGTTGGGTCCCAAATCAAACATGGGACACAATACAAGCTGCCTGCAGCGCCCAGCAAAGACAGACTCTATTGTCATTTAAATGTATTGCATTAAATATTTCTTCCACACATGGTCTGGATCATTTAATTGAACTCTTGATCAGATATAATATGTTGTTTCTGCAAATACTGATATCGGCTCATTATTTTCAGTTGGCAACCTCCGCATGTTGTTGCACTGAGTGTGTGTTTGCTTTTGCTCTTGAATGGAGGGCAACTGGGCATGGCATCAGGGTCTGCCACCAGGGATGTTCATCCATTTAATAGCATTATAGGGGTATATCAGCTCGGCTATCGCTAACTGCACGGGTGGAGGCAAATCCCCAACGGGCATGTGCATGTGCGTCGAGTGAGCTCCACTCTGCCAATCCTTCCCCTGGGCACCTGGCTCTCCATGGTACGTCTGCAGATAGGATGTCTCCACCATTAGCCTTTACTGGAATTATTATGCATGAAGGTCTAGTCACAGTAGTAGGCTTAATACTGTATATGCAGTGCTTAGGCTATTCTAAATCCTGCCCTGCATATGATTTTGCCTATTTTGACATGAATATTTAATGTTGGTCAGGTCCACTCTCAGTTGTGTTGGCACAAAGGCTGCGCACACTGAAAAAAAACTCACAGAGAGCTGAAGGTTGTCTTCTTTAGTCAGCGTTTATTCTTTGCTTGAAGAAGTATTGTTTCCCTGCCTTAATACTTCAGTGTACATGTACCCCTTTAGTCATGCATTCAAAATACTTGTTTAAAGGGGACATATTATGCATTCCCCTATTTTCTGTCAAATATACACTGTTATAGTTGGAGATAGTAGGATTTTAGTGAGTTGAAATAAAAACAAAAACTGGACTTTAATAAAAAATAACGAAACCTTTTTTTAAATTTTGAAAACCAAACTGAAAACATAGAGGAAATATGCTTACTTTTGTTATGTGTATGGTATCTCCCCGAGGCTTTAATGAGCGTGTTTATTGAGACTCTTGATGTCTATAAGACTGTGAGTCAAATGCTTTAAAGAAGGTCTGTGTTTTCATTTAATAGATGTACTGATTTTTCCTAAGCATTGCCTCCAGCATATCCCATCAATGCCAGAGGACTCAAACTGACACTGACATGAATAAAAACGAATCTGAGAAAACTAAATGAAACTCAATTGAATAGCAAGCAAAAACAAAAAAGAACTGAGAAAATACAAAACTATAAAATGTTTAACAATTGACAGTTAATATAAAATAGCATAAAATCAATATTTCAAGGTTAATCAATGTAAACATTTACACAGTTTCTCATAAGTTACAGTTCCCTTAATAGGTTTTACACAGGCTAGAAATATTGTAAATGGAAATCTCCAGTTAGATAAGTGCTGTCACAAAGTCGCCATCTTAGCGTTTTAGAACCAGACATACTTAGTGTGAAGCAGCTTTGTATGTGAAACTGAAGGAATTATTTACTGACTGACACGATGTGCAAAGTTAAGCTTGTATTGTCTGAAGTATGAATTAAAATTAGTGACAGAGCCCATAAACTCTTCCATTATGTTTACAGAGGTGGTAAAACAAGTGAGGACTGTTTTTGCTGTAGAGTTCTAAACTGAACTCTTTTTACAAACACAGTTTTCTCCTTATGTGCATTAAAAGTAATATTTTTGGGGTAAAGACAGCCGGAGGTCCCACAGATGAATAGTCATTCCTATTATACAGGTCTGCTTGAAGTCCACTGCCCAGGGCACATGCTAACTGCAGTAGACACATTGTAATGTAAATACTGTGGAGTTGCAGGCACCTGCGTGGACTCTCATGCTCACTGTCTGATCTGGTGACTGTGGAAGCCATTTGAGTACACACTGTGGTCAAGAAGGGATGGACTTGGTCCTTCAAGGCTTTTCTGCATAGCTTGGTTATAATGAGTTTATTTGAGTTACTGTTGCCGTACTATCAACTTGAAGTAGCTTGAGGCAGTCTGGCCATCCTCCTTTGACCTCATCTATCAACAAGGCATTTTCACCTAGAGACATACCGCTCACTGCACTTTTCTCTTTTACAAATCTATCTCTGTAAACCCTAGAGTTGTTTGCATGGGAAAATCCCAGCAGATAAACAGTTTCTGAAATATTCAGATCAGAGCACATTTAAAGTCACTTAAATCACCTTTGGTCACCTTGGTTTGAATTTTAGCAGATCATCTTGACCGTGTATACATACCTAAATGCAACAAGTTGCGGTCATGTGGCTTTTTAATGTCTGCTGGCAGTATTTATTGCCCTCAAAGAGATTCTTGGTAAAAACTTTTCATTTTTTATTTTGAATAAATAGAGGCTTAAGATTTTATGTTTCTTATAGTGGTTTTTGTTTATTTGTAGTGTCTCCTCCCAAAATGAGCTGCTGACCTCTCTAGTTATCTTTGTAGAAAGGTCAAGACCCCTAGTCTGAGAATCACTGCACTAAAGTGCCTAATGTGTATTGATTTTCAGGTGAAAATAGTTTCCTGGTCACCCTTCTGCTATGTGTTAGCTACAATGTGCTGTAACTACAAAAACATGCCAACCTTGGTTTGTTGTAAGAAAATTTCTTTTTTTTTCATTCCCACTCTGTAAATATTTGTAATTAATAATTGATCATTATTGATTGAAACAGAGGAGGACTGTCCTCTGATCTCAGCATGAGGACTAATGATTTTTAAATGATGTCAAAAAGTTGCTGTTCATGTGCCTCCCTACAGATGCGTCTGAACCGAATGTGTCGATTGACCTTCTGCTTCAACTTGCTTACGCGGGGGAATCTTCCTCACAGTGTGCTGATCAGTGCAGAGCCTTATTGATTTTCCAGACAGGATCCAAGGACAGTCTGAAAAAGTGCCATCAAAAATGTAATTGTAGCGATTATCATATTGATATGTATTTACCCAGAAGTTTTTACTGAATGATTTCCTCATTAGGAGCTGACTTCACACTGAAGCTACGCTTTTATAAAAAACAAATAAAACCAGGATATTCTAGACATCGACTTGCATTAAAGTGTCAACCCCCATGTCTGCTCCCCCGTTCCGTCCCCCCAGCCCCCATCCTCCCTCTGCTCCCTGTGCACTGACCAGCATTACTGATTACTCCTGTATCATTGTAGGCACAGTTGTGTTGATTTATTGGCTCTGCAGCGATCTTGATCCCCCTCATTAGCTTCTTCATTACACCGTCGATCATTTCATGGCGGGCCATATTGGACACTGAGTTTTATTGAGCTGGGTCTGCTGGCACATTGTTGTGGTCGGCGGTTATTGTGATAGATTCCTTTTTTTGTTACATTTGATTGTCGGTTTTTAAACACGTTTCTTCCAAAAATGCATGAAAACAGCATTTTTCACAAACATTTTCTAACACATACAGGATATTTTCTATGTGAGACCCATCCTTAATGGATTTTTTTTAAAGTCACTTTTCTTTTTAGTGCACAAAATGTTCTGTTTTAGTAGTTGAAAATTGGGGGGGAAAAAGAGAATATTTGTATTTAGAACTAATTTTTAACTTTTTTCTTGCAAAAATTATTTAAAATTATTACAGAAACTGTTGTTGATTAATGGTTATGCAACTAACATTGTTGTTATTGTGTATCTCACTGCTTTTGGCAGACTGTTTTAATGCATTTTCATGACTTACTTTATGAAACAATGTCATCTCCTCAATGCAATGTATACTTTGCCTATTTTCTTAGACCGCTGGCTTGCCCACTTGTGGTTTCTAGGATATTTAGAAAAAAGTAGAATGGGTGGTAGAGCCTTCAGCTTTCAGGCCCCTCTTCTGTGGAACCAGCTCCCACTTTGGATTAAGAAGACAGATCATCTTATCTGCTTTTAAGATTAGGCTTAAAACTTTCCTTTTTGATAAAGCATAGGGTTAGATCAGATGACCCCGAACCTCCCTTAGTTACGTTGCAATAGGTCTAGGCTTCTTGGGGGCTTCCCGGTGGTGCATTGTTTCATCTTCACTCACCTCCTTTACTCACTGTGTATTTAAACATCAGTCTGAATTTATTAATTGGTTAATATTATTCTCTGCGCCTCGTCCACAGCATGTTTTTTGCCCTGTCTTCCTCCCCTCACTCCCAGCCAGTCGCGGCAGTTGGCTGTCTCTTCCTGAGTCTGGTTCTGCCTGAGGTTTCATCCTGTTAAAAGGGAGTTTTTCCTTCCCCCTGTCGCCGAGCGCTTGCTCATAGGGGGGGGTCATCTGATTGTTGGAGTTTTCTCTGTATTATTGTAGGGTCTTTACCTTAAAATATATAAAGCACCTTGAGGCGACTGTAAATCAGATTTGGCGTTATAGAAATAACACATCTTACTGTTACATTTATATAGCTAATGGATTCTGCATTTATATTTATGTGCCATTTTGTTTGTGAGATTTTTTCACATTAACACACCATTCTTCTTATACTTGTTTGAACATCCTTTAAGCTATGCCAGAAGTATAGGCCTGTCAATGCTGATGTGTTACTGTCACAATTTCAAACTTTTTAAGCTTTTCCTTAATCAGATTTATAGCCATGGCTATTTGCGATACGCCCATCACGATCTGACACTTTTTGTTTTTTAGATTTATTATTTTAAACTGAAATAGTTTAGCAAACACAGGATAGAATGATGATTTCAGTACATACTGTATCACCAGGGTCCCTCATGGAGGAGCGATATAACCACCAGCCTCAGCTTTGCTTACATTAGCATTCATTCTCCTCAAAGTAAGGTGGCAAACACCATAAGTATTACAACTGCTAAACATGGGCACACTGTCTTTATCGTGGTTACAGTGCTGATGTGGAAAGCTCAGCCTCAGAGTTAATTCAAAGTGAATTTCACAAAAGACAAAGCTCTGAGAAAGATCTGTTAAAGATCTGCTGCTGTTGTTTTCAATGCAACATCCCACATCCCCAACAAGCTGTTGTTCTTTTCTGTTTTGCATTTTACAGTAATAAACAAATTTATTCTGGATATCAAAAACAAATATTTCATATGATTTCTAAATGACTCCTAAAATGCTCTTTAAATCTATGGAGCAGTCATGTGTGAAAATGACCTTGCAGGTAAGTGACAATATGCAAAGCACCTATTACCTGCTGTCACTCTGCATTACAGCAACCAGGATGCATTGTGCTGTTTTATTTATTTTTTTATCTTGATGTATTTTATGAAGTTGTTAACTCTTTTTCATCAATGGCCACAATGAGTCAGGTCATCAGGTCTCTGTCTTTTCAAAGTCTCTCTTGTTGTTTACAGTTGTGCTTCTGCAATTTATTCATCAGAAGTCGTTTTTAAAAATGAGCCGAGTCAATTTTTGTCGCAACATTGTATCTTCCAGTTTCTACAGCACTGACTTCAGTCAGTTACACTTTAATGGGATTTCCATAAATCTGCTAAATGGCTTTAAAACAGCTTTGCCCTGATGTGAATTTCAGAAATCCTTATGTGGAGTCTGAAAATATGTTCCAGATGCACAAAATTTGGCAGCTATTTCCTCCAACAGTAAGACAGGCCTTAGCTTGATGAAGTTAATGGGATTATAGGAGAAGAGGCTGCTAACCCAAGATTCAGCTATAAAATGTTTAAGCTAATAAGGCCATCTCATGAAGGGGAGCTTGATTACTTTGGCTTATTAGATGACACCAGGGACTGCGAGGTCACTGTCTGTACTGGTTGTAATAACGTACATACAGCACATCTTGTGCTCATAAACCGAACTATCGAGGTGAAACAAGGATTGTGTCTGTCTGACAGACCTGCAGAGGCAACAAAAATCACTTTGGATTTGTTGTGCCAGCTGTTAACAGTGCTGTGAATCCACACACTGAGCTCTTTGAAGAACAGTCAGGATTTCAGGAGATATACTCTCACTTTTATACAAAAGCAGTGGTGTTAAATGATAAGCATATCAATATTTTACCTTTTTTTCTCCATTTTTAATATTGTCTGAGAACATACTTAAAAGTCGTACCCACATCCAAATCCTAAAGTAAAGCAGCTTAATAAAGCTTATTGAAAGCTTATGTCTGTGGTTGCTGTAATAAGCATATTGCAAAGTATGAAAGTGATTACAGTAATATATGTTGATTATTTTTACATACACACAAGTGTTCAACTGCAATAAATGTGTTTCAATAAAGACACAGTGTAATCATTTTGCAATAAATTATTTCTAAAATGAAATCATATATTTGTGATGGGATTTCGTTGAATCCCAAACAAAGAAAAATAAGGGGTTACAGTAAGAGCCACAGATAGGTTAGGAGAGTAAAAAAATTAGAGGCTTTTATGCACATGCACTCTGTCAGTATAAAATACTTGTCAGGGCACAGGCCAATGCTGACTTTAGTCTTTTAACATTTCAGCCATTTACAACTGTTATTGCTTAAGGCTGCGGTTTACCTGCTGTGGAATGCCAACTTATATTTAGAAAGCTCAAAATCTAAGTGTAATTTCAATGACCTGTTGAAGCATAGAAGTGTTAAAAGGAGCAAAATTGGTGTAGTGTATTTTAGCCTCTATATATGCGGGCAGATTTGAAGTATGCTGCATTTTCACTGGAGCTTTAAAAAAAAAACTAAATTTCTTATTTGAAAATTCATTGTGCTGAACAATACCAAATCAAAGATGTAAAATAATAATATTATCATGGGCATTGAAAAGTTTGAACATTAAGTTGATTTTTAAGAAATCTAATTGATTCTGCTTTTTTTTCTTTCTGAGTTGTGATAGTGAACCAATGCACACAGTATCAGTACATTTTGCTCAATGTAAGGAAATTAAAATTATTTCCAAGTTTAACATTTGAAGCTTCTAAAACTGCAGTTCCACAGTTGGCTACTAGGGACTAACTATAAAAGTGAGTCAGGAACCACAAACTGCTCAAAATGCTCACCTTTTGAGAAGCTATAAACACAATTGGTCAATGGCTCACCATTTTATGTTGTATAATAGTTTAAAGTTAAGCACAGTTAAGTACTTGGCCATGCTGAGTGAAATGTGGGTGTTAAGCTATCTGCTAGGCTTCATGTCTACTAATACATGCAGTGAATTGGACCTCCTGACTGTGTGTGTGTGTGTTTTTTTTTATCCATTTGAGGCATGTTTTATGCAGATATTTAGCTCACTTGTTGTTAGATTGATTGTAAGAGTGTAAGTGCATGTCTGTGCAATTTTCACAATTTATAGATTCAGCTGAATAAGAAAGACTTCCACATTCTACCCTAAATACGGTCCCTTCTGGCCCCAAAATGTTATGATGTAAGCTGAGACTTTAGCTTTTTCAAACACTAGTCACAAAGCCAGTGTGGTACAAAAAGCCCCCTTAAAATTTGCAAGTTAAAAAGGTTTCCACAATGACTAATAAATATGGCTCCCATGCTAAAGTTTTGCTGTATGGAGATTAGGTAAATATAATTTATGCACAACAAAACACAAAGTTGCCATACTGAAGAATGATTAAAAAAAAATGCTGTCTGATGGGAGATGATTGTAGAAATGATTTTTAAGATTTGGACGTAGGTATGAAAAATATTTTTACTGACATAATGTCACAACATTGTTATGAAAGTCAAAGCAAAAAAATTGAGATAAAAGAACTGTTTTTAAAAATGTATTTTATTAAAAACAAGTGGTGAACAATAGTTTATGTGAAAACCTCATCTGCAAAATGAGCACGTCCTTTGTTTTACTCAGCATCATCACATGATTCTCTTTAAAACCATACAAAGACATCTGTCCTTTAATCCTTTGAAGCCTTTCAAGTAATTCTGAGGAATCATGAATTTGACACTCCAGTCGCTTCATTAGTTGCAGTATGAGTCATCCTGATTTTTTTTAATCCTTTTATTTTTATTTGCTTCCCTCAGTAGAGTGTTGATTTGCTTGTGAAGTTTGAATACCCATCAATGTCAGAACACGTAATGTATAAAGAGCACCGAGTCATTCTTAGCACAACACTTAGAAATGTTACTGGCACATGGAAAATGTATTTAGTCCCAATTTTACGCATTTAAATTTAAAAATATTTTTATATATGATATGATTTTGTCTAAGGAAAAAAAATGATGATCGATAGTTCTGTGCTGAATAATATCTTATCCTCACTCAGATAGTCATTAAGATTGCAGTATTGTGATGATTGTTGCCACTGATTAGCAGACCTGCAGCTGCTTGCTTTCACGCCAGCGAATGAATTAATCAAGTCAACAAAGACAGGCTAATCACTGTTTTAACATTCCTCCATTAAATGAAGTGATGGCTAATTACTGCTTGTGCTTTAAGACAGCCTTTCAGGAATTTTTAAACTGCTTTGAAGTCAGATATCATCTTTGTCTGATTTCAAAAAGATCTCCTATTCTAACCTTTCATGGATGTTAACTTTCTTCCTGTTTATGTGCCCAGAGATGCAGAAATGCACAGATATTATTTTTTTTTGTGAACTGTGAAATTCTGATAAATTAAGATTTGCCAAAGGGTTGGTTTACCCAAATTACCATAAAATATTTCACTTTTTTTATACTCGTATGTACAATGTAAATTGTTTAGCTTTAATTATTCCAGGGAATTTATGCCACTGTCTGAGATTTATATCTTCACATAAACTAAATGGCATTGAATCATGTTCTGTTTTTTAGCATATGTAATATACTGTATGCATTTGGAAGAAAAAGAAGAAAGGTAAAGCCAATCCAAATAACGGATTATCCATAAAAAAATATTACACTCCCATATTTCCCCTATTTCTATGTAAAAGGAACCCTAAAATAATAAGTTTCAAATGTAAAGAGTAATTATACATAGTATGGAATAGGATGGCTACCAGGTGGTACTGTTATGGATCTAATGTGTATTTTTAAAAGCTAAACTAAACTCATATAGTAAAATAATGCGCTGAAAATTCTCAACATTATAGTAAGATTTGTTTAATATCAATATAATGAATTAATATTGCAGGCTCGTGTCAGCAACTGTTCCTGTAATCATGCCACACTCTGGCCTGTCCATGTGTAAACCTGCAGTTCTGGTAGATGTAAGCCTGACAGATATTGATCGATGCTGACATTTTAATGACACGTTGAGCTTTTTATTACATTTATGTCTCGCTGCAAACAAACCTAATGCCTTTTTATGTTGGGTCAGATCTAAAATTGTATTTCTCATCTTTTCTCTGGAAAGAGAAGTAATAACGGTGGAATTGGGGTGATTTTAACCACCATCATTTTATCCACATCATAAGCCAGGCCCTGTAACGATAGCCAGCTCAATGAGCTGTGTTTTGTGTGCAATAGCTGACTGTGTCGTTACATGGTGAAGTTCTTACAGTGCCAGGAAAATGTATATTTATTTTGCATGCGAAACAATGTTTTTTAGCTCCCCGCATTTGTCATTTGATCCATTTATAATCAATTCTGAGCTTCTTGGAAATGATCTGAATAGCATCAGTGTCAGACTTGTGGAGATGCTTGCCAGAAGGAGCAGAAAAAGAGAACCCGATAATCAAAATGAAAAATTGTTTCCACATCGGTGGTTTCCCAACGGGGAAACCAATCGTATGTCAGCTCAGGAGACAAAACGGTTTTCTGCTTTATGTGGTTTGCTATCTTGACTTGTGCCTGTTGAGATTCAGTGTTCATGTCATTTTCATTACTGGATACTGTTTATAAGGTCACAAATAGAGTTTGAACCTTGGCTTTTCAGCCATCATGGATGAGCTATATTTTTTTAAAAAGAAAAAAGTCATTAATAAAAAAACAAATATGCATAACATTTCCTAAAGTCAGCCAACACTATGAGAGCGATAATATGATTTTTTTTTATCCTAAACATTAGTTTGTCAAGCTTAAAAGGAACAAAAAAAAGAGAAAATAAAATATCAGGATTTAAAAGTCAATGTAAACTAAACAAAAATAAATCCATCAGTTAATACTGATTATATAATTTAACAGTAAACTCAAGATCAGCAATACTGCTACCTGGATGACCTTTTGATGCAACTGTTCTTGTTCATCTGAAAAGTAGGGCTGCATACGAGAAGCTAAGACTGAACAAAGCTATTGATGATCAGAAAGTTACTTTTTGATGTAAACTACAAATGTATATTTGTAGAGCATGTCACAGTACAACAACAGCTGCATTATGTGTACTCAGTAATATTACTGAAACCCTTTAAGATTATCAGTTTTACGCTGCACTTTTCATTGATCTGTCAAAAGCATTTGATTCAGTAGATCATGGCATCAAAATATTCTGTCAGTTTAGATTAGAGTCCATTAAATGTTTTCATGTATAGGGGGTGTTCCACAAGGAACCATTCTTGGATCTGTTTTTTTTTTAACCTTGTATATAAGAGAATATTATCTCTACCACTCAAAAGTGTAATATGCGTATTTATGCAGATGACCCCGTTTTATATTTCACTGGCTCTTTCTTTAAACTGACCATCTTGTCTGCTTTTGATACATTTAAAAAATCTCTTATCAAGCATGAGCTTGTTTCAAATTTCAGTAAAATTAAGTCTATGATATTCATAAGGTCATCTAAAAGAAGCCTACATACTCTTCATAGTCATAAAACAGAAACTACTGATTTTGTTTTAAATAGTTAGGATTCTGTCTGGACCTTAGATCCATTTTTAAGATACTTATCAAGAAAATTAAAGTGAAAAATTGGATTTTTGTATAGAAAAAAAAAGTCCAAAGATAACTGTACAATCCACCTTTTCGTCTCTCCTTGGTTATGGTGACTTCTTTAAACGTTTGCCTTGAAGCCTTTTGAGTCTTTTTATCACAGTGTATTGCATTTTTTTAAAAATATAATATAATAATAATTTTTATACCATATGATTAAATATAAACACAGTACTTACAATGCCAGTTCATAGGGCATTTTAGCACTAGCTATAACTCTTATTCATGTTGAACATGGAAAAATTGGATTTATATACTTTGCTGCATACAAATAGAAGTGGCTTAAAAACACAAACTTAAATTCTATGATGTAATTGGAACATTTTAAAAGATTTTAATTATTTATCTATAACTGCCCTTTTCTTAAATTATGTACAGTATGCATAATATTTGCTTATTTATATTAAATTTTTCTTCCATTTTGAGTTTGAGCTTCATCTTTTGATGAACACAGGGGATGGTAAATGAGCTCCGATTCTCAAAGAGACAGGCCTCTTGAGGATAATGCATTCCTCTGAAAACACGCAGGCAACCAGCCGACGGCAAGCAAGGCAGCATGTCGACAATGAGCGCAATTGTCCTTGCTTCACTTACGTAGAAAGTGACAATTTCACATCGTCTTGAAATAAATTCAGAGGATGGAAGATGGTTCAGGGCGATCTTTCCAGTTGAGAAAATTCTGTAGCAAACCCTCCGTTTCTCCTGCATGTGTGCTTTATGTATTCTCACAGTACAGGGGACTCATAAACGAGGTTGGATAACAGTGGCTCAGAGTGGCTCAGAATGGAGGGGTTGGGGTGGTTTGTTTTCAACTTCATCAGTTAAAAACAAAGAGGAGCTCTGTCGAAAACTGGCTCATGCATGTGTTCTTCTGGAGGTTATGTAAACTGAAGGCACTTTTCTGAAATGTACAAATAAAACAATAATCTCTGTTTAAATGATCTGTTCTTTGGAAACATATGCTACGTGCTATTTTCTGTCTCTGGCTGAAAGATGCATTTCTCTCTCTCTCTCTGATATGCTAACAAGCAGGCAGCAGAGCACAAGCACCAGTCGACCAGATGTCCGCCAGTCGCTCTGTTCTGCGTAATTTTGAATGATTTGATATTCATGGCCTGCTGATTTGAAAACTGCCTCAAGCCAAATGCCTTGTTTTGGATGGATATAAATACATATATCTATCAGTTGGCTTGTTTATGCGGCAATCAATGTCAGTCATTTTGCCTTTGCCAGCTGCCACGATACCACAGTGTTGCAGCATAAGGAGAATAGCTGTTAGTATAACTTTTGTACCACTGCTAACAACATTCTTAATAAGGGATAATTCCCTGTAACTACAAACTGGATAATACAGTAGCCCATGTTTAGCTTTAAGAAAACATTCTCAAAGCTGATTCCTCCGCACATCAAGTGACTGGTTGTCTAATTTCCCGATCCTACCACACTCACTTTTACAAATATAGTACTTTAATAATAAAAACAGATTATAGCAAAACATCAAGCATCCCCAATTGTCTAATTTAAATAAAAATCTAAAAATGATAATAAGAATGTTTCAAATTTTAATTACATGATTTTTGTAGCTTTGTTCTTTTTCACATAGATGTGAAAATTAGAAACTGATGAAAAATACTGGGGTTGGTTGGTTTTTTTAATTTAACAATCTAAGATAATTTTTATCTGCTGAGTAAGTTCTTAATTAGTGTCTTTATTTTAAGATGAACTGCTCTGATTTCAGTTGTGAGAATCAGTGCAACAGTGAAGTGATCTCATTTTATGATCTCAGGCAGAAAAGGTAAGCAAGCCCTGGAGTTTTTGGTTCACACACTTCAGGGTCTTCTGACTCGTAAATATTACGCTACAAGGAAATCCGTACATACAGTTGTGTAAAAACGAAATGTTCACAGGACTCTACGCAATACTGTACGCCCCTGGTGCTTAGAGGAATTTAGAGGGTATGAATCAGCCAGATGTTGCTAAGACTGACGAAATCATGACAAAAACAATTACTTCAAGTTATTGCTGCTACAGGAGGTTCTACAAGCTAATGAATCAAGGAGTGTGCTTATCTTTTCCACAGGACTGCATAGAGCCCTGTGGAAATGTTCTTTTTCACATGACTATATTTTTAATGAGTAAATAATTACGATGATGAACCTGCAGATTAATATAGTATGTCAGCATCATCATGAGCCTGTTAGCATGTTGATAATATTGGAGTGGATAATTATAGGGTGGTTTTTTTTTTTATATATCTTGTCTACCTTATAACATATCATACAGCATGAAGAACTGTTCCAACATGTTTTCCTTTTAATGTAGTATAAAGGATGCTAATCTAATTATTCATACCTCAGCACCTCTGAAATATCTATTAACAGTGCCTACTCATGGGACTAGTCTGATCATATCAGCTGGTAAGACAACCAGTGGTGGATAAAAGGAGTCCACCGGCTCAGAAACGCTGCTCTCATGGGAACCTAATGCTCCAAACAGATGTTGTTCTTCCTCAGAAAGTGAAACCTAATAAGATGCAATATGGTCAACACTCCACAGGTTTGTGTCCTCTAGCCAGAGCAGACAGTGAGCAGATTACTGATCAGAAAGTCAAGACCCGCTGCCAAAAAGTGACTCTGGGCCACCTGTCCCCAAACACTGGAAAACAAGCTACAAGAGCGGCACACACACGGTTTTTAGTGCACACTGTCGGATTCTGTGAACAGAACTGATGGTTTTCATGGGTTGGAAGCTGGTAAAGAATCATGTTTTTGTATGTTACAGAGCATCTACTTGTTGACCTTTGGAAAACTTCAAATTTTTATTAGCTTTATTGTCATTCATAGAGACATTTTACTCATCTAGTGTTACAGACATGTTCTGTATCCATGCCTCTCAACACTTACTAAGAAAATGAGTGTTAAAACAGATTTACCACTCTGGTGCTGGATGGAGTTGAGGTAAGGCTCTGTGCAGGCCAGTGAAACTCCTCCAGATGTCACTTGAAGTTCTGCACAGAGAGACTGTATATAAATAGACATTAACTATTCCTTCGTAATCTGCTGTTTTAGAGCCTGTGGCTGAAGGAGGGGTAGCTCTGAGTAAGAAACCAACAATGTAGCACATTCGTAAGGTAGGGACTTGTCAGTCACAAGTTACCCACACCTTAAAGTTCATAGAAAGAACTTTATTAATGCTTCAGGTAGGTTACTCAGGGAAAGTAAAGTTTAACGTCACGAACAGGATTTGAACCTGTGCGGGGAAACCCCATTGGATTTCGAGTCCAACGCCTTAACCTCTCGGCCACCGTGACTATATGTGCACAGAATTTATCATACATCATATTCATACAATATGACTTATCTTTTCAAGCAGTGGGAAAAGGAAAGAATTAAGATTTTGGATTCTTCTATGATGCCTTCGCTTTTTACTTATCTGAATTGTGTTAAGTTTAAACCAAAGTTACTGGTTTTCTCTGATTTATTACTAGAAGCTTGTGTCTTCGTATTTTTGTGTTTTTACTTGTATATGCTGAATTAGTAATAGATAACAATATTTTTTCATATTTGATTTGATTTAATGTTTTACTATTATCAAAACACTACTCAACTAGATTCTCCTATTTGAATATAATTTTCTTTTTCTAGAAACTTGGCCTGAATGTTGAAGCTTTTTAATCCTGTAGTCAGGCCTTTCCGAGTACTCTTCAGTTTATTCAGCCATTAATGCAATTACAAAATACCTTCACTGCTACGGGCATGACCAGAGGATATACCATAATGTTGGATGTTATTATAAACCCTGATTCGTTTTATGTCTCCAGGTCTGCTTTCTGTTACTAATATAACCAAACCTGAGCGAGCTAATCATAACGGTGCGTTCACACTGAACGCGGTAGAAGCGGCAAAAGCGGCAGGTTTACATGTAAAGTCAATGGAGATGCGCGATCACGCGGGGCTGGTGGTCCTGCGAATTTTCAAAAGCGAATTTGCGTTGCGAAACCGCGGTTCGTGCGGTCATTTCGCGCGATTTATGCGATGGAAAATCCACGCGGCAGTTTGTGTGGTGCATTTACGCAAATCGCCTCTACCGCTCGAGTTGAGATTCCAACTCAAGCGGCAAATCGCGCCACGACAACCAATCAGGAGCCTGGTGATGCTCTGACCTAGGTCAAAGGGGCGGGTCCAGCCAAAGCCATTCATTCTTTATAAATCGAATTAAATCAGGACTTTATGAGTATCACTAGAAATATTATAAACAGTCGTCTCCATACCACAGTTTGCTATCAGTAAACCCCGACAGCATTCACTGTTAGCATACCACATCCATGTTATCAGTGTATTTAGCATATATTAGCACAGATATCAATAAAGGACTACCGTATTAAACACTTTAACTAACCGCAGACAGATGGACAGGTGCTCTGCAGGTTGGATTGAGCGCCTGTAGTTGGTGTCTAGGCGGGCGATGCTTGGACCTACGCGGGACAGCAGCTCCTCAAACTGGGCGAGGGACAGACGGTGGTACCGCTGAAGGCGTCCGTCATCCAGACGCAGCTCCTGGAGCAAGTGGTGAAACTCACCAAACTGCTCACGCTTCTGCTCTCCACAGTAAATACAGAAGGGAGACTCTCTCTTGAAATGCTAGCTCGACAGCTGCCATCCTGCTACATACCGTCTGGTACTACTTCC
>VUQR01025366.1:5459-21355 GCA_015108515.1 Hemichromis elongatus | reverse complement strand
GTTGGGTGGGGGGGGGGGAGGGGGAGAGGGGGGGGGGGGGGGGGGGGGGGGGGGGGGGGATAACACCAGGGTCCGAGGGTCCAAGGGTCAGGGAAACACACAGATCACACTCGCTCCACTTCTCGTCCACACGAATCCACACACGCAGCTCCACTCGCACTCTCGGGGTTCAGGAAACACGACGTGGGGGAAAACCTATTTACAAACAGCGATTAGTTGAAGTCAGCACAGGACAACGAACTACGAGCAAGCCGGCAATACTAACTTAGGTTACTCAATATTCCAGCGACGAGCAACTCAGAGCCTCTGTCTTAAGTAGGGCTGGAATCCATCTGAATCACTGATGATCAGCTGCAGGTGCGTAGGCCAAGAGCGGGAGCCCACTCTGAGCTCTGCCCAGGCAGAGAGAGAGAGAGAGGAGAGCGAGGCGAAGAAGGGAAGGGAGAGTGACACACAACAAATACAAATGTAGCCATACAGGGCTAGCCGGAGAGGCACCGGGGCCATGACAGTGCCCCCCCCAACGGGAGCCTCCCGGCGACCCACCAGGCTTACCTGGGTGCTGGCGGTGGAAGTCACGAAGCATGCCCTTATCCACAATAGCCGACTGAGGCACCCAGGAACGTTCCTCTGGCCCGTAGCCCTCCCAATCCACCAGGTGCTGAAATCCCCTACCCCGGCATCGGGAGTCCATAATGCGGGAAACCGAGTAAACCAACTAGCCATCCACGAGCCGGGGGGGGTGGCGGGGGCCTGGAAGGAGGGCACAACGGGCTGGAGAGAACTGGCTTGACCTGGGAAACATGGAATACATTATGGATACGCATATTGCGTGGTCGGCTCAGTCTGACAGAAACAGGGTTGATTATAGCACTGATCTCGAACGGCCCGATGAAGTTGGGAGAAAGTTTCTTGGATTCGGCCCGCAAAGGCACAAATCGAGTGGAGAGCCATACCTTCTGCCCCACCACATACTCAGGGGCGGCCGTCCGGTGATGATCGGCGAGTGCCTTGTTGCATTCCTTGGTCTGGAGTAACACCGCCCAGGTGGCCCGCCAGGCCCTGTGACACCTGCGGAGATGGTGTTGGAAACACGGAACAGCATGCTCACCTTCCACCATGGGAAATAGCGGAGGTTGGTATCCCAAAGATGCTTCAAATGGTGATACTCCTGTGGCAGAGGAAATGTGACTGTTGTGAGCATACTCGATCCAGGGCAGGGGTTCAATCCAGATGGCCTGGTTATGAGAGGCGACGCAGCGGAGGGCCGCTTCCAACTCCTGATTGAGGCGCTCCGTTTGGCCATTGCTTTGCGGGTGGAATCCGGAGGAGAGGCTGACTTTGGCGCCCATGGCCGAGCAGAACTCCTTCCACACCCGGGACGTGAACTGAGGACCCTGATCAGAAACTATGTCCTCAGGGATGCCGTGGAGCTGTAAAACATAATTGTGAGTAGCTGGGCTGTCTCCAGTGCAGTAGGGAGCTTAGGGAGAGCTACAAAATGAGCAGCTTTGGAAAAATGGTCAACAATTGTCAATATAGCAGTGTTACCTGCAGAGGGAGGCAGTCCAGTGATGAAGTCCAGGGAGATGTGTGACCAGGGCCGGCCAGGCATGGAAAGTGGTTGAAGGTGTCCCGACGGGGGTTGATTGGAGTGATTGTTCTGTGCACACGTGGTACAAGCAGTCACATATTCTCGTGCGTCTTTGGCAAGAGTGGGCCACCAAAAATACATTTGTAGACATGCCACAGTGTGGTTGACCCCCGGATGACAGGAAAAACGGGCAGTGTGGACCCACTGGAGCACTCTTGGTCGAATGGCTGCCAGAACAAAAAGTCGACCAGGAGGACCTGTGTCAGGATCAGGATCCGTTTCTTGAGCCTCCCGGATGAGCTCCTCAACCTCCCATGTAAGGGCTCCAACCACACAGGAAGCTGGCAGAACAGGTCCTGGGTCGGGATCCTCTCCGACCGGGGCGATTTGCCGGGACAGGGTGTCTGGCTTTATATTACGAGAACCTGGCCTGTAGGTGATAGTGAAATCGAAACGTGTGAAAAATAAAGCCCACCTGGCCTGCCGTGAGTTGAGTCGCTTCGCTGAGTGGATGTACTCCAGGTTCTTATGATCCGTCCACACGATGACCAGTGTCTCCACTCCTCCAGCGCCAGTTTCACTGCCAACAGCTCACGATCTTCAATGTCATAATTCTTCTCGGCTGGAGAGAGACGGCGAGAAAAAAAAGCACAGGGTGGAGCTTACCCTCGAATCGCTGGGACAGCACGTCTCCAATCCCTGAATCCGACGCATCCACCTCTACCACGAACTGCTGAGCGAGATCCGGTTGGCGAAGGATGGGAGCCGAAGCGAACCGCTCCTTGAGGTGGGTGAACGCTTCCTGAGCCGACTGGTCCCATTGAAACGGCACCTTCAGTGACGTTAATCTGGTGAGAGGCAGAGCGATTTTACTGAAGTCCCTAATGCAATGGCGGTAAAAGTTAGCAAACCCCAAAAAGCGCTGAAGCTGCCGACGGTCAGGTGGTGTGGGCCATTCCTGCACAGCTTAGACCTTGGCCGGATCTGGTTTCAGGTCCCCCCGATTGATTATGTAACCCAGAAACGCCACTGAGTCCATATGGAACTCGCATTTCTTCCCTTTCACAAAAAGCTTATTTTCCGGTGGGCATTGCAGGATCTGCCGGACGTGGACTTCATGCTCTGCTGTCGTTTTGGAGAAGATTAAGATGTCGTCTAAGCAAACAAAAGCACAGCGGTTAATAAAGTCTCTGAGAACATCATTGACAAGAGCCTGGAACACAGCTGGGGCGTTGGTTAGGCCAAACGGCATTACCAAGTACTCAAAATGATCCAGGTGGGTATTGAATGCAGTTTTCCACTTGTCCCCCTTCTGAATCCTCACCAGGTGGTAGGCATTGCGTAGGTCTAGTTTACTGAAAACGGTGGCCACCTGAAGAAGTTCGAAGGTGGAGGAGAGAAGGGGTAGACGGTACTTGTTCCGGACGGTGATTTTGTTGAGACCACGAAAATCAATGCAGGGACGAAGGGACTTGTCTTTTTTTGCCACAAAGAAAAACTCAGCCCCCACTGGGGAAGAAGATGGCCGAATGATGCCCGCCACAAGTGACTCAGATATATATTTCTCCATAGCCTCTCTCTCCGGCTGAGAGAGACTGTACAACCGGCCCGAAGAAAGTGGGGCCCCGGGAAGTAGATCAATCGCGCAGTCATATGGTCTGTGGGTAGCAATCGCGCTCTGTCTTTACTAAACACTTCAGCCAGATCATGGTAAACGCTGGGCACAGACGACAAGTCTGGAGGTTCGGCCGGCCGATCAGAACTAGAAGTCTTAGGAGGAGGGACCGCTGCCCACAGACAATTCATGTGACAGTCTACCCCCACCCGGTTACCCTCTCTTTCTTCCAATCAATATGGGGGTTCTGTAGGACGAGCCACGGGTATCCCAATACAAAGGGTGTGAGAGGCGTTCGGAACACAAAAAACTGCATACGCTCTGAGTGATTACCCGAGAGGTTGAGCAAGACTGGTTTAGTGATGTGGGTGATGTCTGATAACCGCTGCCCTGATAAGGTGGTAACAGTAAGCGGAGTAGACAGAGCCTCGAGTGCGATGTTTAATTTCTCAGCGAGTTCTGCGTCAATAAAACTCTGTTCTGCGCCCGAGTCAATTAGCGCTTGCAATGAGTGAGTGACGTTCATGACAGTAAGCTTTTCAGGTAACATGAGGCAGGGGAGAGAGTTCTTAGTTGTAAGATCGCCCACCAGTATTCTCCCAGTTACTGGTGGGCGCGCCCTTTTGCTCGGGCCCGGCAATACTAACTTAGGTTACTCAATATTCCAGCGACGAGCAACTCAGAGCCTCTGTCTTAAATAGGGTTGGAATCCATCTGAATCACTGATGATCAGCTGCAGGTGCGTGGGCCAAGGGTGGGAGCCCACTCTGAGCTCCGCCCAGGCAGAGAGAGAGAGAGGAGAGCGAGGTGACGAGGGGAAGGGAGAGTGACACTCAACAAATACAAATGAAGCCATACAGGGCTAGCCGGAGAGGCACCGGGGCCATGACAATAACCCTCTGTAATACATATGTCTGGCAGAGAAGCATCTGTTAGATATTATTACCATCATTGTTATTATTTTACAATCATCTCAACTGCTATAACAACATAATTTCCCAGATTTGTTTTAAAATGCCTTGTATAGTGTGACTTTGTATACTTTGGGGACATCACAAACCTGATCATGTTATGCCCCTCTGCAGCACCTAATCTCCTCAATGTGTTCAGCTGGTGCTAATTGACCACACCTAGTCAGGTGTGAATAAAAGCATAACTGAGGCAAGCTTTCAGCTTTCAGAGAGGCTCACTAGTCCTTGCCTTGGTGGTTCCAGCCATTTTAGCCAACATGCTTTGCATTTTAAGATTAAAACCTCTTCTCACATAAATTCTCACGGCCATCTCCTTATTTATGTTGCGGCTTTTGAGATGGTTTGTAACATAAGTGGGGGCTCGTCCAGGATTATTTAGAAATTTTTTTGATGGTGCTGACAGTAATTGCGCAAACTCTGTTTAGTTAGTGTGTTTCAGCTAGGTGGCTGTGCTGCCCTTCAATCAAAGCACTTGTTTGTTGTTTTACTTTGTTGTTTTAGTTTATTGTGTTTGGTAGGGTGACTTATATGTGATCATTTGTGTGGTGGAGACAACAGATCACTTGTTTGTGGTTATTTGTTGCTACTTTTGGTTTTTGTGTTGTAGCAGGTCAAGTAATCATTTGGGGTTTGTAACTGTCATGCTCCTTTGTGTTGGTCACATGTTACTTTATGTGTGTTCAGTGTGGCAACTTCAAATGCTCATGCAGGGGCATCTATGCTTAAAGATGCCAACTATAATGTAAAGTAATGTGAACACAGCTAGCTTTTACTTTTCTTTCAGGTTTGGGGATCAAGGACCAGAAAGCTTCAGAGCAGCTTTTAATTCATTTAGGGGTCCTAAAATAACCCTTTTTAGGGAGGTGTTCTGATGTTTCTCTCCTTATTTATGTTGCAGCTTTTGAACAATAGTGATCTCAAAAATTATGAAATATTAACTTTCCTTGTATTGTTTTTCTATACCACACCCTCAAAGATCTAATTACTTAGTTCTGAATCATGATTTTCAATCATCTAAGAGGATCTAAGTCTGGTAATTAAAAAGCTTAGTAAATTAACAAATAGGAACTGTGCATGGATGAATGCATAAAACAGAGCTCTTACATTAAGGGAAATAAATATAGAGGAAAGGCACAAGTGGTCCTATATACATAAGTAGCCAAAGTTTGAACATATAGGTATATACAGATAGCAATGTACATAATATGTATAGAAAAAATTGTGCAGAGATATGTATAAAATGTACAGGGATATGTATCAGATATACAGAACTATGTATAAACTGTACAGTAAACAAAACAAGCAGTTAGTGAGTAAGATGACCAAAGAATGTTAAACTGCATTATGCAGTCTTACAGCTGCTGGCAGGAATGACCTGCGGTAACACTCCTTGCTATACCATGGGTGTAAGAGTCTCCTGCTGAACGAGCTGCTCAATGCTCATATAGTCTCATGCAGGGGGTGGGAGTGTTGTCCATGATGGATGTTAGCTTAGACAACATCCTCTCCTCCCCAACCTGCTCAATGGATTTTAGCGGACAGTCCAGGACAGAGCTGGCCCTCCTGATCAGTTTGTTAAGTTTCCCCCTGTCCCTCTCTGCTATTCCACCACTCAGAAATTACAGAAATTAATTTGAGTAGGCTGTAGTCAACCTATTTTAAACAACCACATATGAAAGTGAAGAACAAGCTCAAATTAGCAGCCTGGGATTTCCAGAACAGTTTCACCATGCTGCAACAAAAATGGTGATGTTGCATCAGACAGCCAAAACATCGCAAAACCAATAATGTGCAAGGAATTTTCAAACAAGACCACAGACAGAAAAGCAGATGGCATAATATGCAGAGAGAGTTGCTCCCATTCATAGACTGATATTAAAAAAAATACTTTTTGGTCAGTCAAAGTCCACCAGTAGCCATTTAAAAAGAGCTCCATGCTCAGAGGCACTGCTTCATACAACCAGACCTGAACTTTTCTGTGAGGCTATAAGAATGTGAAAGGCCCTAATGAAGTATAGGAGGAGGTTACTCCTCATCCTCTACTCCTGTAAAAGGGGGATGCTTTAATGCTAATATGGTTTTAAGTCATGAGAATTTCTCACCTTTTAAGGAGTGATGGTTGCAGCAGTAAGGCACAACTTTTCCTTCACAGGCAAACTTTCTCCATTGTTGGTCTGAATCATACTTAATGAGTTTCACTGCCAATATTCAATATTTGCGAAGTATTTGAAGAGAAGTCAGTGCAAACCATGGGCAATGGAGTTAATGTGCTTACAACTAAAGCATTTACCAGGAGTTTTGTTGGTGCAGTGGCCTCTTTACAACTAATTTCACCAAGTGACAGCCAGCCACCTCCATATATACATTTTTCACTTATGACCTAAAGCTGACTGTCTCTAAGGCCTGTGTGAAATAGCACCAAGATGATGATGCTTAAATTGCTTGATTAAAATATTTGTATTTCATAATGTAATAACTTTCATAAATAGCATTCAACTTCTTCATACTGCCACATTTTCAAAACTAAAGTTTTTGTTCCAGATATACTTAGGAAATACATTGTAAAATTATTACATCCACTCTGGCTACAAATTGCATTTAAGCACAACTCTTTTAGATAGATTGTACACCAACTGGAAAAACTGTTTTTTTTTTTTTTAAATAAATGAACTGTATTTCAAATCCTCAACAAAACCGTGCATCTGAGCTTTTGTTCCCACTTGAGTTGAAAACACAGCATCTTGGAAAGAAATGTCTCAAAGAGTGTTTATGCCTTAAGGACGGGCTCCGGTTATTTTAAATGACATGCTGAAAACGCACTCCTTCAAACACTTGAATGCCAGTGTCCACGTTTTCGCTAACAGGTGGCTTTGATATAATCTAAATAGTTTGCTGGCTGCACGCCTCTTTTTACTTGTACTTTGTTTTCTTGCCAGCTCTGACAGAAACAGAGCAAATCCCCTTAATATGTTTCTCCTCCTCATCTTCTTCTTACAACTTATTCATCTGTTTACATTGTGAATCTATCACTCATGATTAAACTCTAAATTTAACACGCTCTCTGTCTCTATCATTACATATTGGCTGCACGGAGTCGAACACTTTGATTTCATTTAATTTTTGTCAAACTGCTTCATTGACATTCAACACATGCTTCAGATCTTGCTGAATCTCTCTGCGGATGACTGCCCCTTGTTTATTTGTACAAGCCGGCTCAAATCAAAGAGAAGGAAAACATCAAGAGGATGCATCTATTCCAGAAGCGAACATAGTGCTGTAAACCAACCAGTTGAATCATACAGGGGTTTTGGGGGGTGTTTACACTCAGTGACCCAAAGATAAACAAGGGTTAATAAAGCTCTCCTGACTCCTCTGTCTGTCTGAGAACAATAAGCCTGGCTTCCTGGGATCAGGCAGTACTGCAGTTTGAATGTTTCACAGAGCAAAGCAGCCGAGTGGAGCTGAGCATGAAGGTGATAAGAGTAAATCCTTTTGTACTCTGGAAATCATGCAGTTTTTAAATAATGCCAACCGTACTCATTCATATATAAGAGATGTCAAACTTAAATACAAGGAGCCAGACCTGGCTGGCCAAATGATGCAGTCTGGCCTTCGGGAGGCCTCTGGACAGACGAAGGATATCATTGTTTTTTGGAGCTTGAGGCTTGGTGTTGTAAGTCTTATAATGTCATGGGACTCTGAGGTGATTTGGGAGATCGGACAAGGATGGCTCTGCTCTCTGGGCTATTCTGTGCATTTTGCCCTTTTGTCCACATGTAAATGGCATTTTACATCACAGAAAATTGACCTTTTGAAAAGAATGTGTTCTTGCATTTGTATGTCAAAGGTGTTTGGCTTTAGCTCTGTTTTAGGTATCAAACTGTGTGCCCTGTTACTGTTTGCAGGCTTCAGATTGTCCGACAGTTATATATGGTTACAACTAGTATGGGAACTACTAATGCCACATATGACCCCATGGCTGTCAGCGAAAAAAAAGGGTGAAATACTCGCTCCAAATTGGGGAGGTGTTTCTGCCCCAAGTTAAAGGGTTAAAGTATCTTGTGGGTGAATATATTTATGTGAATTATATTTAGATTTTAGAGTAATTTATTTGTAATGAATAGCAGAAGTAATATCTCCCAGAGGTAACAGTTAATTTAAATGTATCGCTATTTTCACCTGTGAATGAGTTGTAAATTTGAGAATTGAAGATTTCTTTTCTTTTTCAATTTTAATCCAAAATTCTTTTTTCATCCTTGTATTTACTGCTGCTGTCTGAACTTCTGGCCTTTTAGTAATGGGACAAATCAATGATCCAAACTGCAGTAACTCACTTTCTGTCACTTTTACCTGATGCCTCTCTGTTTAACTAGCCCACAGTTCCCTCCGGGGAGATATATTTCACCATTAGTAAACCACTGTTCCCAAACAGCAGAACAGCTCCAGATAAACTTGACAACTCTTTGGTTTAATGACTAATTAGCTGGGTGACTGAACTTCTCGTTCAGTCGTTAATCAATGCCCTAAATAACAGGCTCATTATCCCTCCATACAGCCCTTATGTCAGTGTTAAAAATGGGGTGTAATGCCAAATGACTAAGCTTTAGGTCTCATGCATATTCAGATCAAACAAGTACAGATCATTTCAATGATTTAAATGCTGATGATTAAATGTGTTAAAGCAGAAAAATAAGGTTTCTATTGATTTCCAGAACAAAATAGTTTTAATTTACTGCATTTGAGTTGGTTATGACTTAATCAATTCAGCACCAGGGGAGTTAATAATAAGCCAGTTTATAACAGCGGGAAGGAGACTTGCCAGACACCTCGTAAGGACTAATTATAAGGAAATAAAACATACACCACTGCACACCAGCAGAGCAACAAAAATATTAAAATCCTTCTGATTCAGCTACTTAATATCTCATTGCACAGGAAAAAAGTTTAACCAGATGTTTGAACTACGTTTAATTTCCTACTATTGTGATAGCCTTTGTCATTTGCTAAGCTTGATTTGTTGAAAAAATAAAACTTCACACAGTTCTGAGATAACTGACAATGTGAATAGTATAAAAAGTGTTTTAACATCTTTATCTATTTTTTTAAAAATTTTTTTTGCATTTGGCAGGAGGTGGTGTGATATCGATTTCTTGTGATGGGGGTGCTGCGGTACTCTCAGCACCCCCTACTTTCCTCTACCTTTATATTATATACTCTTTTCTTTACTGTAAAAAAAAAAATTTGAGGGTATTGCAAATAGCCTCAAAAGCAGACAAGGCAAAAAATGGGGGAAATATGGCTGAAAAAAGGACTCTCCTAAAACCAGTTCATAGACTTGACCACTATCTAATAAAGTCTAAGAAATGCTTTTGAACTCATAATTGGAGCTAAATGGTTAAGCGCTTAAATGAGGAAAAGTTCAAATTTAAAAATTCGTTGGGTGCATTACTTCAGCAAACTTGTACATATTTGAAAGTTGAAAAACACTTGTGTGATGTGTCCTCGGGGCCCGCATAGATAGTCCTCCACCAATAAAAGGTTTTAAATGCAAAATAGTCCATTCGGAGGCAGAAGTCATCACCACCTTTCAAGAACTCTAACAAGTGTCAGTTTTTTGTGGCCTAACATACTAAGTTGAAACACTTGTTAAAAGCCAAGGATTTGCTTGAGGGTATTTCTGCTTTCCTTTCTTTTTTCTTCAAATGCATCCTTTTCTGCTGTGACATAGCCTTAAAAAATACAATAAAAACAAAAGTAACAAGAGTCACAACAAGATCACAACTCCCATCAAATGGAAAGAGAAAAGATTTAGACAAAGGAGACGACAGATCTGCCACCCTGCAGGCTGTGACACTTTAACACAGGAAGTCACACCATTTCTCTTTGCTGCCGAGCAGGAAATGACACGGTCCGAGTCACAGCTAAGGTCAGAGAAAAAGACAGCGAGGAGCATCTCGGTTATGTGGTCAGAAAACAGAAAAAGAGAGTGAGGGAGTGTTTCTAATTCCCTTTTTCCCCTCACCCCAGTTTCAACTGAGAATCAATCACTGAGTCTTTAGAGTGCTGCTCATTAGGGAGGATTTGATGGGATCGCATCACTGTGAAATCACAATTGGGCCGCTGGACATAGGGCCAGATGTCCACTTCAATCCACATCAGCCAAGCAAAACAGTCTGACGACAGAGATGAAAGAGATTAAAGATCTAAGAGAAGAAACACAGACTCTTTTCTTTAATGTTGGACTAAAACTTGAAAAAGTATGAATTACTTTTAAGTACGAAATTCTTTTTAAACTAAATCTTAACCACTCGGATACAAAAAATTATCAAAAATATGTGGACATGTTGCCAGTACACCTTTTCAGCCTCTGTCTCTGTTGTAAAGATTTGAGGAATGTCATCCATAAAAGACATCCACTAACATCAGTCTCACCAAAAGTAAACTCAAATTATGGCCCCTAAATAAACACTGATAACTGCATTGGGGAATGCCCTGAGGATTGCATTTTGAGCTCAAGTAAATAAGTCAAAACTTTGACCTCATGGCAGCACTATCGAGCAACTCTAAGAATTATAGAGGTTATCAGAATTCATGGAAACAATGAATTTTTGATCTAAATATTATTGACCACCCATCTAGTAGATTTTTCAGAAAAAACAAAACAAAACAAGATTATCAACCACTATAGCAAATAATATTGAACCAATGCCAATTCTTCTAGAAAACATGAATGTCTGGACTATGTTATAATACATCAAATAATCAAGTCAACACTTGAGAATAGTCAAAGTCCTTACAATTCATGCTTTTTTGTAAGATGTTTCTGAAACAAAGGTCAAAGAACTTAGTGACTCCTAGAAATGTGATGGGGAAACAAAGCTTTAGAATACATGTCCAGGGACTCGTGATCTCTGTACTTTACAGTTGTGTCATTGCAAAAGGATCATGCGAGACAAAGATTATTGAAATAAAATGTAACTGTCAGGCTAAGCACAAAATACCAGCATCAGGCGGTGAAACATACGAGTACCAGTGTTATTAGGATGCTTCCTCGGGACACCATGAACTTGTTCCAGTTGTTTTAAGTGACCAGTCACTATTTTTATCTAGCAGTAGGAGACAGAGAATTATAAAACTTGTTAAATTCAATAATCTGGGTACAATGAATGCTTGATCCAGATTTCACAATGATCCATTCAACAGTAGTTTTGTTTCACTAAAAACAAAATTATGACCACAACAGGAAACCTAATGGGGAATGGTTAATCTTCTGGAAACCATGAATACCTGGACTCACCTGTGTGCCAAACCATTAAGTAAATAGGTCAAATTGTTGATATTACTAAAGAATCAAAGTCAGTACAATTTATCAAGACAACTATCATTGCCAGCAGTAAGCTTTCAATCCTGATGAAACAAAATCAGAACCAAATTTCATCAGAGGCAGTCCAACAGTTGTTTTACCTTCACTTCATACATACAATCATATTGGGGCACCACAGTGATTAGTGCTGGGACTATGTATGTATGTATGTATTAGTCCATCAAGTCAAGAGTTCAAAAATTTGCTCTTACTATTTGACCAAAGTAGGAATCTTTTAGAAACCATGAGCCCCTCTAATAAACACAATTCATCCTCAGAGAACAATTCATTATAAGGAACACATTTCAGCTAAATGCTGTTTTAGCAACATATAAATGTAAGTGAAATATTCCTATTACTAGAAAAAAACTAGATCTTTCAGTAGTTAAGCTTAAGCAAAAAGAGAAAATGAACCTCATTATTGTGTTCCATTTTCAAGAATCTGTCAATTTAAATGTTTTAAAGACAAATATCTGGCTGTATGCTGTTTAACGGTGTGCCATGTCAAATGTTAACTCCTGTGCAAAGCAGCAGTGACATGTAGGAAAATGTGATTACATCACTGTCACCCTGAGGAAGAAGGTGATCTCTTTGACCCATAAGAATAGCAAAAATCAAAAGGTAGAATATTAAACACGACATTCGCTCTGTACCAAAAGTTGGTAAATTCTAATCTGCATTGATCTTTGGTGACCTACATAAGAAATGCATCAGGGAAAGAGCTGAGCTGCACAAGGTCCTGTAAATTTAATCAGAAAGGAGACCCTGAAGACAGCATGCCATGAGAACCATGAATTCCATTTCAGATGAAATAACAGGAGCAGGAAGTGCTGATGACAGAGAAACAGGCCAAAAAACCCAAACTGTGAACAAAAATTAATTAAGATTTTTTTATGTTACTGGTACACGACAACAAAACTGGAGAACATAAACCTAAAAACATTTCACTCGGGAGCCTTTCCAAAGCTGCTCCCACACCTTCAGCATTTAAATTATTAAGACAAATCAGAGAATAAAGACAAAGCAAGAGATAAAATATTTAAAACACTGCTCGGAGTTCAACCTCTGGGGCATTATGAGCCGCCATAAAGCCACCTAATCTAATCAACCAGCTGTCAGTCAAAGTGCTAGGCATTATATGTCCTTATGATAAAATATTCCAACTGGCACTGCTTAAAAAAGGGAAATATGTGCTCTAAAATAACAGAAACAATCACAAATATTTTCAAACTTAACACATAATGAACAGACCTTAAAAAAACAAGAACAAAAAAGAGGAAATGGCAATGTTAGATATTTTTAGGAAACTAGGAAACGGTGGTTGGAATCCTGTTGAAATCTTAGTTTTTTTGCACTTTGGTTCACTTGGTCTTTGGTCAGAAAATGTACTCAGACACTGTTTTTCATTTGGTTGTTAAGTAAAATATGGTGGTTTGGATTAAATGTGATTCCAGGAGGTCAGCTTTTTTGTAATTTGAGGAAAGAGAGTAATGACACATGTTCACCTGATAATTTAAGCAGTCATCCAATCAATCAGCAGTGTGCCACCACATTTTTCACTCTTCACAACACACCACAAGCGTGTCGAGTTGATGGGGTAACAACAACACAAATGCTTTAGTTCATCTGAAGTCAGCTGAGAGCAAAGACATGGGTTGCAATGGGCATAAAAAAAATCACCAAAACAGTTGAAAACTAAAAAAATTAAGCCAGGCTTGATAATTCTGCACATCTGTGGAGGTTGTAGATATTGGCCAGCATCAGCAGCCAATATCTGGTCCCAACCTGACTGGTATCAATAATCCAGGCTCACTGCTCCTGCTGTAATGGTGTGGGGGATGGTTTTGCAGGCCACTTTGCAATTGCAGTCAGTAATCAATATAAATCACTTTGTATTTGTATTCTATTTTATTATATTGTATATATTATTCTATTGTATATAGTATTTTATTCTATTCCATTCTGTGCAATATCTTATTCTTCCTACTGCTGTAATGATACAAAATTCCCAACTGTGGGACTAATAAAGGTCATCTTATCTTATCTTAAATACCACAACCTATCTGGGTCTTGCTGCTCCTGCTGCAGATGTACATCCATCTACAGCTTCAGATTTTCTGACTTCTGAACATGGCCGTGCATTTAGTGTATTTCAGGAGCCTTCCCCCCCATCAGCATGAGAATTCATTCTGTGGTGAAGCAGATTTGGAGACAGGCAGGATGAATGTGCTGCTAACTGCAGCAATGTTGTCACTGTTCATGTTCACATGGAGTAGGATATATCTAATTTTATAAAAAGACTTTCAATGGCCCATAGAAACAGAAGTTGGCCAAAGAAAGTCATGATCATGATGTAAATGCTAATCATAAATTCCTAAAGTGAGTATTTAATTACTAAAACTGCTGAGTCATTTCTATGTTAAAAATAGCCTGAAACCTGAAAGAATGATTTAAAATAGGGGGAAATGGGTACACACAAAAGCCAAGTATGGGAATTAAACCAACAAGACAAAGACATATATTTCCAAACTGATGAGAAGTAAAACAGCAGCTTGCAGCTTGTGCACAACATCCCAGCACTTCATTAAACTTTGATATATAACATTAAGACTGCAGGGATAGCACTGTGTGGCTGGAAATCTGTCAGTGACATAATGTTTAGATGTGGAAAACACTATGTAGCTAATAACTAATTACTGTTTCTTTTAATTTTGATTTGTAACAGAAATGTTTTCCTCACAAACTGAAGAGCAGCTAAGCTTGAATATAATTAACATTTCAGTCACCCACTCAGTATCAGTGATTCAAAATGCCACCATTGTCTAAATGTCAGAATAAAGCTGCAGGTAAAATTAAAGAAATTATCTGTGACATTTACATGTCATTGAATAAATAACCTTCTTTCACAGATCTTACAGTTTGCCTGTTTGCTATTTGTAATCTTCACTGAATACTTTTCTACAGGACAAAAAAGGTTGGCAGGATTTTATTATTAATATTTTTATTATTATTATTTTTAACAGTCATTTATTCTGAATCAATTAAGAAAAGAAATGTGCACAATAAAATATGGGTGGTATGAATTATATATCAGGAACTAAAGGAGTAACTATATTTATAAGTGGGTGTTTATTGATTTTTTTATTAAGTTATATATATTTAATTTACTTGTCTAGTTGTAGTAGTAGAGATTATGATATGCTGTTTAAACTATTAGACCAATAGTTTGTTGATTTAACAGAAAACAGACTGTTAGTAAATCTGAATGGTTATGGTTAAAAATAGCTTCCTGGTGTCCAACGTTTTGCATTTACAAACATGGATTAAATATTTGACTACATAAGAAAAACAATAGCAGATAAACATGATATATTTTAGCATATATTGTAAAACCTATCCTGTTTTTAATTATAGATTTTTTTTTTTTGGCTTGCTGTTTTCAAAAAACAAAAAAGGGAAATGAAATGGAAAAAAAATGTACATTTCTATTTAAAGAGATAATTTTTAATGTTAATACAACTTTATTTATTTAAATTACCCTTGTATTCTTTCTCTTTTTTTTGAACATCTGATTTGGTCTTCACCAATTATCTGCTATCTTTCTTTGCCAAACCTATGACTGCAACTTTAACCTGACAAAAATAATTACTTTTAACCCAACCCATGGCCTTTATTAATTTACTTTTCTCAAATGCTAAAAATGTCAAAACTGTCTTGGCTTAACAGAATGTTGACATCTGAGCATTTGTGAATATTTTTGTTCTCTACAGAGAGAAGAAATTTTTGCAGATGTAAAATCAAATGTTAAATTTCCCATTATTATTTTTCTAGTATTTGCTCACAAAAGACTAGACTAAAAATAGATTAAATCAAAGCATCAGTGTTCTGCAGCTGTTGCTTTGAATACAGTCACAAATTTGGTCAAAGCTAGTATGCAGAAGTGTAATTCTCCATCAGTGGTGGGAATTCTGGCTCTTTTTAGGGAACCAGCTCTTTCGGCTCGGCTCACTAAAAAGGGCTCTTTTGGCTCCGAACCAGCTCTTCAGGTTATTTTATATAGCCAGTGACCCATACAGGCAAAGCATGTACAAACTCCAAAATCGACGTGTTTTGGAGTTTGTATGTGCTTTGGAGTTTTACGTGTTTCGTCTTGAGGGGCCACCGTAAATAAAATTTGGTTTATTCACTCCACATAAAATATAATAAATAAATTGTAAAACAGAAAACAAATTTTAAGTGAAACAACACAAAACACTGCAAACCACAACACAATAAAATATAAATTAAAATATGCAAAACAAAAAGATGCACATTCTCTGTCATATAGGCCTGGGATGATTTTTGGGGATTGTT
>VUQR01025363.1:0-15161 GCA_015108515.1 Hemichromis elongatus | reverse complement strand
TTGTTACTGAGAGGCTTCAGTCAGCAGGCTTTTTACAAGTCCACGGTGACAGCAGGTAGAAAGCTACAGTGTGAGCTCATCTACAGAGCTTTATAATGAGCACACTCACACACACACACAGTAGTTTGGAACACAGCTTTTGTTTTTATAACTCTGGATGACATCACTGAATATCCAGGCTTGACTGTCTGTGATGCTACAGCTGCAGAACACACACACACACACACCTACACACACAGACACACACACATACACACACAGACACACACACACACACACACACACACACACACACACACACACACACACACACACACACACACAGAAACAAGCCTCGCAGGCCCTTTGACTCGTCTGGCCTGATTCAGACAAAGGCTTTGCTTTCCCACGCTTCCAAACTGGAGCAGAGGGTCCTGGAATAAAATGCAGAGGGGAATATTTTGACACTGGACACTCTATTGGAATATTTTGTCTCATATCTAGATCAGTCACGTTAGTTAGTTCTTTTTGTTTTTTGTTCCCCAAACCCGCACACCCCTGTGTACACAGCACACCTGGAGCGCCACATGCTTTGTTTGATTTGGATTGGTTGGATTTCTGCACCTCAAACGGAGGATCAAACCTGGTGCACGTGGTTATTTTTAATCTGTGCGTCCTGACGGCTTACACGTAAAGAGCGGTGATCCAGTCAGAGATCTAATTGTGTTGCCAGGCCTCCTGCCTTAATCCTCTGAGCGCTGAGTCCAGGCTCGAGCTTGCCGTCCCGTTGCAGCGTTTTGAAATTGAAAGGGACGGCTCAGCATTATGGCATCAGTCTGATGCCTTGAAGGATTGCAGGTGGTGAAGCCTAAATTCACCGACATTTTATGGGCCGTTCTGTATCCGTCCCACTGAGCTATCAGTGGTTTACAGCAGTGTGTGCTGATGTTACGTGATACATCCTCTGGGAATGAATTAACTTCCTCTTAAAGCCTATGCGTTGTTGGCATCTGGCATCAGCCTGAGCATCAGCTGTCTTTTTCCTGCCTCCATCTTTTTCCGCTGTTGTTGTATGTGCCAGGGCTCCACACTGCCTTATGGACTGATTACAGCTCTAGCCTCAGTACTGTCAATGAAAGACTCAAACCGGGTAATAACTGCCTGTTACTGGTCTATTAGAGAAGATAGTTTATCCGTTATTAGCCCTCCTCTTCTTCATAACTAGACAATCAATGAGTTTGACTATGGTTTACTTTTTTTGGTGTTGATCTTAAAAAAAATGTCTGTACATTTATGCACGAGGCTGACACAGTGTCACAGAGACAGCCAGCAGAGAACTGTACGCATGTAGCACACTTAGACAGTAATCGCCTCAGCTGCCTCTACAAACCAGCAAAAACATTGGTGTTAGCTTCACCCCATCAGCCTGGTGTCAATCACAGATGCCAGTTTCAGGGCTCCAGAGCACATGGAAGATTGCAATTTGCACTTGATGAGAAAGCACTACACTGTCATGATATTTTGTCTGGACTAGAGAGACATGACATCTGTAATTAGATAACTTGATCTAATTACACAAAAACGCAAAGACTGCACATTATAACATACGGTATTTCTTAATTATACCAAATGAAGGACTTAACCCTCACCCTTGTCACTGAGTCTAACGAGCCCTTGTTGGGCCTTTCCTGCCTTCTTCTCTTTGCCTTGTTGGAGTGGAGATGCGAGGCACAGAAGACAAAAAGCATTTGGAACATGGAGACAATGCTTCATGCACAAATTCAGTAACATTTTTTTCAGGAAACTGTACCACTGTAATGTTGTCTCTGTTATTATTGTTTCATTCAGACCACCACTCAGTTTTCAGCATGAAAATGAGGCCAACAAGTCCCACGAACGATGCAGAAATATTACAAATTTATAGAATTATTACTATTAGAACAGAAGAGACATACAACAAAAAGGCAGGTGTATTAAACGCTCGCTCTCACACATGGTTTAACACTGGCAGGTTGCCTCACGCCTGCAGCCTGAAGGTAGCAGATGTCTCGAGGACACGGTTTACAAACTCGATTCTCGCTGCTATAATACCATCAGGTAACCAAGTGTTCATTTCCTGAGCAATGTGTTTTCCCATATTGTCTTTCATATTCGAGTCTACCACAGCGTTCAAACTTTTCACAGCATTGCTTAAAGATGTTTTATGTGATTCAGCAGGACTAGAAAATAACTCCCGAGTTTCACAAGCCGCAGTGAAAGGATTGGCGCTCAGACACATGGAAGACATTTGCTTAATGTTGCGAGAAGATCATTTTGAACTTAAGCTCACTGTGAATAAACAATAATAGTTACATATATTAGCATATTACAGTTTAACAAGAGCTGGCTCTGTGCTGCTTTACATTATTTCTTCCAATTAAAGAGAGACACGTATGAAACTAAGAAAAGAAGCTAATGAAGAAAGTTTTTACTCACAGATGTTCGCTCGGACACATTTACGATTATAGAGAGGACCTTCCTCAGTCATGGTGGATGTCAGCTGGTACTCTTTCCATGGGATGGGAGGCACCTATCGCCCTGCACCTGTTTTTATGAACATTAATTTGAAACTCACATATTACATTCCTATATTACATCATTATGTTTAGCTTATATCCTTTGCATGGGAGCTCAAAGCTCCATGATCGCCTTTGATTGTCGATAAGGTGGAAATGACAGAATTGAATGTTGAATCAACACTAAAGTCCATGTTTTAGCTCCGTTGATTCGTTTGACTGAGCTTAGTCTGTCCTAGTCCTGTTCAGGGCAGAGCCTTTCATTTGTGCTTTACTCACACTGCTCTCCAGGTAAAGGTGCTCT
The DNA here is from genome assembly GCA_015108515.1 of Hemichromis elongatus. Lineage (NCBI taxonomy): Eukaryota > Metazoa > Chordata > Actinopteri > Cichliformes > Cichlidae > Hemichromis > Hemichromis elongatus. The sequence goes on along the minus strand of VUQR01025363.1, from coordinate 12,323 downwards.
GGGTTTGCCCTGGTCTCCAATGGCTGCCAGCATCTCCTGTTCCCATCTTCAGCCAACACGTGTAAAGTATTTCACCTGTATTTAAGGACTGGTGTTGGGTGTTTTCACACCTAACACTATAATGTAACTTGTTGCCATACTAAATACAGTAATTACATTACAGTTACTTTGTTGCTTGTATTACAGTTATACACTTAACTGTGTTATGCTGCTAACACAACTTCATCTCTTTGCAACCATATCCACAGTCAGCATGCTAATGCTAAGCTAGCCAAGACTGCAGAGTGATGTTTAAACCGAGTGAATGCCAGCCCCAGCCCAGCAGCCGAAGCCTGAACTTCGACACGTAACTTCCCTTTTTCGTTCTGTCTGGATTTACAACCAGTTACCTGCTCTTAACTCTGCCTGGACTCACCTCAGTCCATCATGTCATATGGATGTTAGACTCGCTGAAGCCTCCCTCTGCTTACAGCACGGCTTTCACACAAACCACACTCACAGGAGCACGTTCACCCCGCAGGTCAGACTTCCTGTTTGTGACACCCTAGGCCATAAAGAGATAAGTTTAGAAAAACACCCATCCAAGAGCTGCTAGCGGCTTCACTGTAAATGAACACAACTTTTAACTGTCACGGCAGAACCCAGCGCTCCTCAGAGTCTCCACTTTCTTGCCTTCTTTTAGCTTTTATGTCACTGAGATTTATCCAAGTGATCTATGTTGTTGAGATGCTTTCTGTTGTGGGAGTTAGCTTAGCGGAGGTCAACAAATAAAGATTTAAACCGCTATACACTCTTTTGTCATGTTACTGTCCCTCTAAAGCACAAAAAGAAACAAAACACAAAGAAGTAAGGGATTACATTACAAAAAAGCCTACTTTTCCGAAAGTCACTCCCTGGTTTGTTTACACTGCACTGAGTCATCCCATCGCCACTAGAATTCCTCCATTCCGTAGACATATCAGCTGCACCACAAAAACAGCAGCCCCTGATGAAATTGACTTCTTTTTATTGCACAACTGACTTCAAACTTATAAATTTGCACAGTGGATGCCTTGTTTTTGGCTTACGTTGTTTTCTTCTTCTAGAGCTCTGGTAGCAGATCGCAACAGACGATGGAATCTGCGTCTCAGGCTCATTAGTTCGTGCAGGTTGTGGACTGCAAACACAGAAACAGGACTGAGCAGATGGGTGACTGCAATGAAAAAGGGATTCAGCTGAAGGGACACCAGTGCCAAACGCTATTATAAGGACAGGTGCAAAACGTGTGCTGAGTCATGCAAGAAAAAATGTAGTGGTTATAGCTGCATTATAAAAAACTGTATTGTAAGGAGATGTATGCGCCAGCTTAAACAAAAAGGGAAAAGCTGCAAGAGTAGCATGGGTCCCAAATGTTCCAAATTACTGCTGTGTGACACAGTCATCCTGTTGGCATCTGAAGTCGGACATGAACACTGGTGAGAAGGACGTCCCAGTGGAGAGGAAGCAGATAATGGAAAGTTTAGCATGAAATACCCACTATTGCCAACAGTGAGCAGCGACTGTGCTCTAAAGGAGTCTTTCACTTCAGTTCATCTGTCAGCACTGCGTGTTAGATGTTTTGCATCGTACCCACAATAAAAATTAAACTCTGGTCATGGGAATCGTTTCATACTGCATGAAATCATAGAGAAACCACATATTACCCAATGCTGCCTTTGGTTTAACAGGGAGCCACACAGCTCAAGCAGATCCCTCCATTTCTCTCAGCGATGTTGGGATGTGACACAGAAATATATTGCAGTGTGAGAGATTCAAATGGATGCAAATGTAAGAGAAAAAAAGAACAAACAGGGGATTAGGAGGAGCAGGCAGCGCTAAACAAGTGACTATTTAGCCTGAACGTAAACACTGAGGCAGTGTTTGTGTCACTGATGCTCTGTATTACTGAGACTGACTGCCAGCAGACTTCTTTAAATTTATATTTTTGGGTGGTTAGCTGATGCTTCTGTGGAGTGTGGCTAATGTAATAAACAGCAAAAGAGGCAGATGTATAATTAAAAGGGTTTTCCCCTCATAGATTTCAGTCGATACTTGCAGGACGTCATGTTCAAAATATCTGGACAGAGGATTTCATCAGTGATGAAGTAAACTACAGCAGAGAGCTAAATGGGTAGCATGGTGACACAGTGGTTAACTCTGTTGCCTCACAGCAAGAGGTTCCTGGGTTCAAATCAACCATCTGACCGGGGCCTTTCTGTGCTTGTTTTCTCCGTGTCTGTGCAGCTTCCTCCCATGCAGACATGTAGTTAGTGAGGTTATAATTGGTGTTTCTTAACTGCTGATAGGTGCGTGGTTGTCTGTCTTTCTGTGTTAGTCCTGTGACACACTGGTACCCCGCCTCTCGCCCTATGGCAGCTGGGACAGGCTCTCACCCTTGATCCTCATGGATGAATGGAGTATAGAGGTTCTTTCAATTGCTCCCTCATCACAAGGGGTCACCACACCATGTCTGATTTGACAGTTGTCCCAAAGGCGACTTGTGCCACTGGCTTGAATTTAACCAGCAACCTCTGGCTTTGCTAAGCAAATGTTCTAAATAATAGACAGAAATATCAGATAATATAATAAATTACCTAGGTGACCTGAACCTTTAGCTGTGTTCACAGGCTCACTGTAGCTCACTGTAGAGTACTTTCCTTCTTGTGTGCATTTTTAGCAGATTTAGGCCAGAAGTATTCCTCAAACCTGTAGAAGTGAAAAAGGAGTGTGACATTAAAAAAGCAGAAGTGACCCTGGTTAAAAATAACACTCAGATTTGCATGTTTAACACACAAAGATCCATAAATGCTAAATATCATAGATCATAGTAATTTCAATTAGACACATTACATTTTCCTCACTATCTGATGTTGTTTATATATTATTTATTATTGAAATGTGTGGCAAAGATTAATCAACAAATGCAAACCACATTTCCATCCATTCTGTTCCACTTATCCTTGTCAGGGTTGCAGGGTGGCTGGAGCCTATCCCAGAGCAGGAGTCAGGGTACACCCTGGACAGGTCGATAGTCAATCGGTCTAACACACAGAGACAGACAACCATTCACACTCACAGGCAATTTAGAGTTACAAATTAACCCCACCAACTTCATGTCTTTGGACCGTGGGAGGAAGCGTAAACACGAGGAGAACATATCGATGATGGAATTGAACTCAGGACATTCTTACTGTGATCCGAAATTAGAAATCTGTACAATTAGCTAAACATTTGTAACTTTACATTTATCCCAGGTTATAGCCCTAAAAAGCAAGCAGTCGTTTTCTGCTGTTCTCCACAGGAACACCACTTTAGAGCTCATAAACAGACTTTAATGAATCAGACAGTGACTAAAACAGAAATTGTTACAGTAATTAGAACATTGTTTTTTACCTGTTAATAATTTGGATGTTACACCAGAGAAAGATACATGTATTAGAAATGAGCGTCTTCACAGACGCGTTTTAACATCCTAACGTCTGTGGAATCTGAATATTTTCCCGTCTAAACACAAATCTTAAACATTTGGAAAAAAATAGTGCCATATTCTTATTAAACATATACAGCAGTAACACAACGAGCCCCGGGCAACGAATCGAGAAATATTTCACTTAATCTGTTTGCTGGATTCACAATTCCCTCATCATAACACCGCTAAACAAAGTAAAAGGGGCTATATTATTTGTATACATAATTTTAATTATGCATTTTAGTTTTACAGAAGAATTTAAATGTGATCCCACTGCTGCCTAATGTTAGCAAATAATGTATCCACTTATTACATAAAGTGCATTGAATGCAAATACCTTTGTAATTATGTATAAATACCCCCGTGGAAACATAAAGCATTGCTTTTGCTTCTGAGGTGATCATTTTATTTTTTTCCTGCCTTAGCCATGCTGTTACATCTGCCATCATTTTAAAACATTTCACACCTTTTATTTCTTCTTCAGGTTTCATTTGTAGTTTCCAAGACGGGAATGATCGCTGCCAAAACTTCCCGCTGTTGTATTTTTCTTTCTTGAGCTTTGACAGTTGCACATGAGTGACATGCAGGTGTTTATTGGAAAACACAGCTGTCAGGATTAGATAACATGTCATGTGAGATGCCTGGACTCAGCGGGAGCAGGATGTCTGCCTTGACGCAGTTGCTTCGGCCATAGGGGAGCCACCGGCATTGTGTGCATTGCTAGGATTTGTCACAATTTACATGACAATGAAGAACATTTCCATAGCTGCTGCTGAGAAAAAATAACACACATGAGAAGTCTGCAGCAAAGCAGCAACTCAGACTGAGCATCGAGGCTGAACAAGTACAGTAAAAATATATTCAGTTTCAAATTTTCAAAGAGCAACAAGTCATATATTCATTTTTTCTACAATAACGCGATGATCACAAAGGACATCAGTGAACTGTGATCTGGCTACCTCCCACGTTCACCACTGAAGCTCTATTTTCCTCATAACAAAGAAGGAATAACAACTCTTCACCGTATATCCCTTCTCTCGGGTCACAGGGGACGAATGCACCTCTGGCAGCAAATTACGTGTGCGGTGAACTGAAATTTCTGCAATTTATTTGTTGGCGAGATTAATTAAAGCTGAATATGGGTTTTGTGAACAATAGGTAATCAGCGGTTGTCAGTGTTAATTATGCGGAATCGTGCTGAAAATAAATAGGGGAGTTCAGAGAGCGTGTTTATGGGAGTCATCACAAGCTCACTAAAACCAGATGCCATCAACAAATCCCATTAAAAGCCCAAAAGCAACAGTGAACAGATCCTACAGTGTTGTTTATGAAGCCAGACCCTGCTACAGTTTATTCTTCTGTGCCATAGAGCTCCTTTGTCATCCAAAAACTATTAAAAACACATCAGTGAACTACACTGTTGTACTCTGTGTCATATGGCTCTATTATCTTCATCAGTTTATTTTGTATGCATGACACAAACACCTTCCTCCTCCTGGAAATACTTAACAGTAAATGTGAATTAATCCACAGCTAAAAATAGCCTCCAGCATATACACCATCAAGTGTCTGAGTTATGTGTGCTGAAAGAAAGTTTCCCATCTGTCGTAAAGAAAGGACCTCGTTCACAAACAGACACAGATACGCTCCTGGGAAAATCAAGTTTCTATGCACTCCTGGGAAAAAATAAGCACACCCCATGATTTGTTTCTAGAACCATGTTCAGCGGCAGTAAGTCGAAGCAAACGTTTTTTATTTGACTTTATGACACTCTCACGTTGTAGCGGAGGAATTTTGAGCCGCTCTTCTTTACAACTGTGCTTGGGTTCCCCGGGGTTTGCACGGCATTTTAACCACACACAGGTCTGGACCTTGACTGAAAAGCTATAGATTTGCTGCTTTGCCTGCGACCATTGTCTTATTGCACTGTTTCAGCCAAGGCTTCATATTTGACTCTAGAAAGGTGCCCAGAACCTGTGGCTGCGAAATAAACCCAAATCATAACCCCTCCACCACCGTGCTTGGCACTTGCTAGCAGCTGATTTTTCTGATATGATGTGTTTGTTTGTTTGATTTTTTTAATGTATTGCTCTTCATTAGAAATTTCTGAGCTCTACAGCAATATTTGGAGCTTATCTTAGGAAATTCAGACTAACTGTATATGAAACATAGCTCTAGGCACCATGGTGCTGATTATAGACCATCTCTGCCCACTGGCCACTGCCAACTTATGTCATCTTGGTGTTGGAAGCAGTGGGAGTTGTTAGCTATAGTAACTCTAGTGGCAACATTAAAAAAATGAAAAGGATTTTAAATGAATCACACGATGTTACTGAATGTGAAACACAGATTCAGTCCTGAAGCAGTTATATTTCTAAGACTAGAACACGATTAGCGTCTTAAAAACAAGTTCACTGCTATTTAATCTGTAACCTGATTGATGTGCTGTGACTCACTGATAATAAAAATAATAATCATGTCTATCATGAACTTTCCACAAAACATAATTTGTTAATGAAGGTCAATATAATGAATATTTAGTAAAGTACAAAAAAATCAGATTAGCACTGAAGTCATTTACTCAGCCATTAAAAATGTGCACATTTCAAACACTTTTGCACTGGCTTCAGTTTTAAAACCTGGAGGCTACGTCCATCTATTATACTGGCTACACATCCTCACAGGGGTAACGCTAACATACACGTTTCCAGGATAATGATGCTGATGGGAATTTAAGAATAACATTAGCTCCCCTGAAAACATCTACGCTCCATCACTTGTCATTAATAGTGGTTTGAAAAGGAATGGTTCAGTTTAACACATCAGCTTTTTGCACTCTAGTGCATGCTTGTTGACATACCCTGCTTTTCTCCGACTCTGCTTCATCTATCAAAATACGCCACAGAAAAGCTTCTGGAACAAGGCTATTTTTTGTTTCAGGTGGCCAAAAAAAAAGAGATTAGGTAAATAGCCAGAGAGTGCCATCCACCGCCGCCTTTTAACATTTTTAACTGATCATTATCAGGATGCTGCTCAAGTGCTGGTGCTCAGTCTCAAGTAGGGTCATAGGGAAAGGTCCAATTAGATGGGCTTCTGTAGGAAGCTGAATAGCCATTATAAATAATGACAGCGTTAAACTCCTTGCAGTAATCACTTGTTAAATACAGCATTGTATTGAGTTTGATGTTGTCCATGGAAACCTTGCAGAAAGCTAGCTTTCATTAGATGTAATTTTCTTGGGTCAGCGTGTCAACTTGATTACATAATGTGCTGATGTTTTTGTTCACAGGTTCAGTCTAAACTTGTAATTTCAAGTGTCTCATATGTGATGCATGAGTTTGTGTGGGACTTCTTACATATCTTCTAAATCATGATTTTAATGATTTAGAGAAAAACCCAACAGATGACCCCCTATAAGCAGGCGTTTTGACGACAGTGGGAAGGAAAAACTCCCTGTTTAAAGGATGAACCAAGCTCAGGGAGGGGCAGTTATCTGGTACAACTGGTGGTGAGAGCAGGAAAACAGAACAGAATCAGATTAAAATCAATCAATCAATCACAGATACTCCTGATGTCAACTCATTTGGTGTAGCACACCTTTCCAAAGAAGCAGTTTCTTCCACCACCATGGTCAAGACCAAAGTGCAGAGTGCAGATCTAAACAAGGCTGAAAAGAAGAAACTTGGTGAGAAGGCACATGAACAGGCCTTGTTCATTTGTTTGGATGTTACTAATCCAGCAGGGCATCCAATGATTCTTTCCCCCACTGTATCGGTGATCCAGCAGCAACTGGGAGCAGCAGTGAGACTATAGAACAGATACTGTACTGTTTGGTAAAAGCTTCCACTGTCTGCATTCATTGACTTTTGATTACTTTTGACAGGAAAAATGCTTAAGGGTTCTTTGAGTTTTACTTGCCTCACCTTTGTACGCCACATACCTGGTTTGTGAATGTGTGTGAAGCCTGGGTCCCAATGTGTGGTCTAAAGCATAAAAAATGGCGACTTGTTTGGATTGTTAGCAGAGCTTACTCATTCCCTTCTAGCAGGTCCTGCTCGCTTCTACCAAACCACATTCGCTCCTGCTCCTTTTCAGCTCTCCCTCTCTTTCCTGTTTGTGCTTGTGTCATTTTGGATGTGTGTTGGGATTTTGCCAGTTTCCCAAGATGATTACACCAGGGTACGCTATGCTTCATCGCTGCTGTGGCTCAAATCCTGACTTAGGGAAGAAAATTCATTATGGATGCTAATCGGTCCAGTGCAATCCCTTTAGAGTCCCATGATTGCACGACATTGTGTTTGTACAGCTGTTTGTGATCATGACAGGCTAACAGACAGACGGACACATTGGCAAACTGGTAGGACGGGATGATGGACAAGACGCCAAGCACGAGAACTGGCAGGTGAGCCGATATAAAAAACAAATACAGTAATTTCAGTCTCTAAAACACGACTCCTAGTAGCTGTAATGAATTCCAGAAATTAATTGGACAGAACTGCAAAAAAAAAGAAAAAAATTATACCCATCTTTAAACTCAGGAGCTTTCTCTGGTGATCCAAAAGTAGACTGAAGGTTTATTCAATTGTGCTTGCCAGAGAAGTCGAAGCCCAGCTGCTGGACTTCCTCACAGTCTGGTGTTTGTGGTCTCCACCTATCCATGACTGTAGTTCTGTCAGAGGTTGATGGAAAAGAGAAACTAAATCTTTTGAGCGCTCCTTAATCACTGCGATCATCTAGGTTTTCATGTCACATGTCTCGGGAAAGAGGCAACAATCCAAGTGTGTTACACCATCTTGTGAGGAATGAATGTTTAGGCTTGAAGTGTTTTTCCTGCACAGCATTAGATTTGATTTCAAAGCTATGTCAGAGCTTTCATAAAGCCATATCATGCTAATTAGACACAACTTCTATTAATTTTTAATTATTTTGTAATTTAATTTATTGCAAATATCTCGTCAGCCAATCAACTGGCATCAAGTCAAAATGAACTGCTAAATGGCTTTGAACATGGTGTGGTTGTTGCTACCAGATCGGCTGCTCTGAATATTTCAGAAACTGCTGATCTGAGATTTTCCCTCACAGCATCATTGTAGGGTTTACAGAGAATGGTCCAAAAAGTGAAAATATCCAGTGAGCGACATTTTTCTGTGAGAAAATGGTTTGTTGATGTCAGATGTCAGAGGAGAATAGCCAGACTGCATTGAGCTGATAGGAAGACAACATCAGCTCAAATAACCAATCGCTACAACCAAGCTTAAACCTTTAGGCAGATGGGCTAAAGCAGCAGACGGCCACTTGCCATGCGTGCCGCTCCTGTAATTCTTGTCATGAACAGAAAACAGAGAGAGTTCCCTCTAAAACTGGACGTTAGAAGAGTTGTTTCGATTTCTGCTGCAACATTCAGATTGTAGGGTCAGAATTAGAAATAAATAATATAAAAGCATTGTCCAGCCAGCCTTGTATCAATGTTTTAGGTGGTTTAACCCTAACGTTTTGGGCACTTTAGTAACAGCTGAGCATCATTTAAATGCAACAGCCTACCTGAGTATTGTTGAATCACGTTGCTAAGCCTGTCTTTGCATTCTGAAGTTTGCACACTGAGCTCATCTTCACATTTATGCAAGTTGCAAAAAAACAAAACAGTTGTCAGGTTTTATGTTTAGCCGCTTATTAAGAGCTTTTTTTAAACAACACATTCAAATTTTCTTGAAGAAAAACATTCCAGGTTGCAGGTTTAGCACTTATATTCGTTATGTTTGTATTCTGGGAAAATCTACTAGCTGAACCAATGTGATTTTATTCCATCATAGCCAAACGCTGTGAATGCAACAGCACTATTTTAAGTAAATCCCAGGACTGTTCTCATGCAACCCTAAAAATAGATTTAATATAGGATTTGAGGAGAGAAAAAGTGGGTGAATCCATCCTGTGAATTACAGTTCGTCTATGATGCTCAGTAATCTCTGCTGCAATTTTGGGACATCAGCACCGTCGACAGCCTAAACTTGGACTCCTCGGGGCTTTTTGGTGTCTGCATGTTTGTGGATGGTCTAGTCCAACGGAAAAGGCAGCATCCAAGGATGTGGGAAAGGGTAGAGCTGAACTGGGAGTGAGCAGACAAATGCAGACACAGCACAGAAACAACCTCAACTTCCTGATAATATACATAGAATACAAAAATTTTTTTATATAAATTCTAGTGGGACAGCTTCATTTTATAATCATTGCACTGGTAGATTGCTACATTTTGTCTTGTCTTTTACTTTTAGATAAGGTTTGCTTACTTTTAAAATGGTCGAGTGAAATAAAGTGTGACACCAAAACAGTTACTTAAAAACACATCGTAATGAGTTAAAAACATTTTAATCCAAGTTACGTGCTATGTGGAGACATTTGAAGTGGCATTGATGTATATACACCGTCTAGCTGTACACAGTCAGTCTGCCTTTTACTATGTTGCTTTCATAGTTCACACACACACACACACACACGCACACACGCACACACACACACACACACACATATATATATATATATATAGCAGCTACAGAAAGCATTATATCAATTCAATGTCCTGAGATATGATATGATAACAATGTGTGTATGTGTGTGTGTGTGTGTCTGTGTACATGTATAGAATTACATTTGAATTCATTTAATTTTACATATAGTCAAATTTCAGCTTCTTTAATATTAACTTTAATTATTAACAATGGTCATAAAAACTTCCTGATCCCTCTATTCCCTATTCATTCGAGCAGCCATTATATGGCTTCATTAATCTTGGTTTGCTCTATCAAAATTACATAAACACGAAATTTAGTAGGTTTATTGCAAACCGATAAAATATCTGATATTACTCCGACGTCTGAGCATAAACTGCACAGCAGGTCTGAAGCAATTTGATCATTTTTGGTCATTTCACAGTTCAAATAATAATAATTACTGACCTCGACACCATGGCTGGTATTGTTTCCACACACCATGTGAGTCTACGTATATGTGTGCGGTCCAAGGGACACTTGCATGAAGTAACACAAAGGCAGTGTGAAGTACTCTGGCGGTGTGTGGGCAGATTTTATCAGTGTAAACAATACAGAATGTGAACCACAGAAAAAGGCTGCCAACAGCCTAGATAACAAGGGTATTCCTTTGAGTTGGTAAACCAAGAAGTAAAAGTGCACTTGGCTATGTTAGAAAAACAGCTTTAATACAACGAGTAATGATGCAGTTGATAAGTGCTAATGTTACTTGGATGTCAGCGGTGGAATTGCCCAACCCTCGTCCTGCTTTACCTACACTGGCGCTGAACTTGGGCACTGAATGTTTAGTGTGAGGTCCATAAACGTCTGGCAGGCGTGTAATTGCTCGGAGTGATGGTCTGTTTAAAGTTAATATTTTAAACGACAGTCGATTTCTGTCAGAAATATAGCCCAATTCTAAATGACTTGGGCATGAGCAATTCTTGTTTAAAACTAGATTCCCGTAAATCTTTGTGCATGGATGCTGGTGGTAAAGCTTTAAATGACCGTTGTTTAAGCTGGAAATGAGCTGATGATCACAGAAAACCATGTTTAGGAAGTTACAGATGAACGTCGTGCTGAACAGTGACATCTAGTGATTAAAAAAATGTTAGGAAGAAGAGGAGAACGCACCCGACGCCTAATTTTGTTTTACATTAGTTGGCAGCACGGGTTTTTAATGCTTAACAAAAAAAAGCAGCACAATCGTCCTTAACACTTTGTGCTTGTTTGTGTGCCGGCCCAGTGAGGGTTGGTGGTTCACGATGGTGCTTTACACAACTTCAAGCAACAACCGTGAAAAAGGTAATTATTGTAAAACAGCGCAACAATAGATTGCATTGAATTTCCAAATGTCCTCGTTCTGTCGAGTGGATAAGATCCACTTCAAAGTAGTGTGCAGTTGTACTCTCTGGTAACGAGTTCCCTAAATTCTTAAATCAATTGAAAAAAAGCAAAGTAAGAAAAGGAAAAACGATCACCCGATGTCAGGGAGCTGTGTCTCTGAGCCAGCATGTTTGAGCTATTTTGTAATTTGATTGCTCATTATATATTGAGATAATGTGAAGTTCTATTATTATTATTATTAGTTTGTCTTAGGTGAGTTTGTTTCTTCTGTCTCCTTATTTAAGAGTCTTTTCCTGTCCTCTGTCTTTTACTTTTAGTTATCTCAGTGCTTTTGTCTCCCTCGTCTGTCCCACGTGTCTCTCCTTGTGTTACGTGTCTCCCCACTGTTTTAGGTCTGTGTGTCCATGTTGTCATGTCTACTTTCCATTATGTTTCCTGTTATATTTTGAAGGGTCTGGTGTTTCCATGTTCGGTGTGTTTAGTTTTACTTCCCCTGTGGCTCATTTTTGTCAGCTGTGCTTCCACGTGCCTCATTACCCTTCTGTGTATTTCAGCCCTATGTCTCTGTCACGGTCCTGGGTCGGTCTGACCCAGCATTTTGAGTTTCTTTATGTCTTTATTTATTTCTCTTATTTGTGGAGTGTTTTGGTATCTCTGGGGTTTTGGTGGAATTATTGTTTATTATCATGATGGTTATATTTTGGGTTTTGTGAAGATGTGTTTCGGTTTTCCGTTTCATTGTGAAAGTCTGTGTCTCCGGGCCATGTGTTATTGTTTCCTGTTTTATTTTGATAGTCTGCGTCTCATGTGAATGTGTTTAGTTTTGCCTGGTTTCCCGCTGTCTCGTTAGTTCTATTAGTACCAGCTGTGTTCTCCCCCTGATGGTAATCTCCCCGTGTTCCCGTGTGTATTTAAGTCATGTCTTGTCTCATGTTCGTCGCTGGTTCGTCTGTGTATCTACCCCATGT
>VUQR01025362.1:0-13084 GCA_015108515.1 Hemichromis elongatus | reverse complement strand
AAAGAGTTAAATTAACTCTCTCTGGTGTGGACCCATATAGACACTTTAATAGAGTTGAAATCAAATCTGACAGTGTTAATTTGGACATGCTGGATTTGCTGTGTACGTAAGGGTGCCAGTGTGCCATGATTTATGAGAACACAATAAAACACAACTTTCTGCTTTTCTTGTATTTTGAAACTGTTTTTTTGTTGTTGTTGTAGACCTTAAAGCTTAAATGGGCCTGTCTCTAAAGGTCTGTGGGTCAGCTTCTGATGTCTAAATATGCTATTAGCTATAAAACAAACAAACAAGAAACAAAACACACATAATAGTCAAGACGAAAAGATTAGGACATTTTTCATTTTCAGACGTGCTTCATATATTTTTCATTGAAAAAACAAACCTACATACTAATATAGAGGATAAAAACATAGTACAGATCCTGTTAGGAGACCCGGGTCGTCGACCCAGAGTTTTGAGTTTTCTTTATTGTTGAGCTTTGAGTTTGCCATTATTTATTGTTTCTAGTCTTTTGGTTTCTTTGTCAGAGTTGTGCCTTCTGTTTTCTGTCTGTGTTCTTTAGTTGCTCTGTCTCCCCTGTCTGCTGTATCCATTTGTTAAGTCCGCGTCTCTGTGTTATGTTTCCTGTTTTACTTTGAAGGTCCATGTCTTATGTTAATGTGTCTGGTTTTGCTTCCTTTGTCTCATTAGCCCTGATTTGTCCCAGCCGTGTTTCCCTCCTGTTACCCATTCCCTGATTGCTCCCTCTGTGTATTTAAGCCTTGTGTTTCTCTATGTCAGTGTTGCAGTCTACCGTTATCATGTTGTGTGGTTTACCTGTCAGCCTGTTTGGTTTTTGTAGTATTTGTTTAGTTTTGAGTTTGTTTTACAATAAATCTGTTTATGTTTAACTTCCGTCTCTGTTAGTCTGCACCTTGGGTCCTCCATTTCTTCACTCCTGCCTGCACACAGCCCCCACCTAACAGATCCTAGTATTAAAAAAATTCCCCCCTCGCCCCTGCGGTCGGTCTATCCTTTAAGCTCGGGTCCTCTACCAGAGGCCTGGGAGCTTGAGGGTCCTGTCCAGTATCTTAGCTGTTCCTAGGACTGCGCTCTTCTGGACAGAGATCTCTGATGTTGCTCATGGGATCTGCTGGAGCCACTCGCCTAGCTTGGGAATCACTGCACAGAGTGCTCCGATTACCACTGGGACCACTGTTACTTCACCCTCCACATCTATCTTCTGTCTGCCTTTGTTTGTCCACTCTATTTGTCCACAGGTTGGTTAGCCATTACACGTCTGTCTGTCTGTATCTGTAAATCACACAGGATCTTGGCTGTTGATCTTGTACAGTTCTAGTCATTGCACAATCCATGTGTGGGACTGTTGGTCAGCCTGGTCTGCAATACATAAAAGATCTTGGTTCCCACAAGTATCCGTCTCCCTCACGTAAACATGCACAAAGATGGCCCTTAACTACCTTTGGTCTTATTTGGAGAGATGTTTGGGTACTTTTTATACCTTGTTTAGAGACACGAATTCTAGCTGGAACATTTAAAGAGTCAAATGTTGTATTTAAAAAAAAACACATTATTTCTTTGTAAAAGAAATATAGAGCTGGTACACTGAGTGAAAAGCATTTTTTCCACAACCAAAAGCAAAGCCAAAGTAGCCCCAGGGTGTGTGATCTGGGGGAGATTCTCACTAGGATGATAAGATGTTTCATTTTTAATGGAGAGCATGTTGCAATTTATGACAGTACATAGCCAAACTACCAATAACAACTTTAAACATGGAAAGTATTCTAATGCTGTGAGAGATATATTGTATGCACAAATTTTGGTCATAACACAGTAAGACAAATTTCACCTTCTGTTGCTATATGTATAACCAGATTGAACTGAATTGACAGATTTCTTTTTTTCTTTTCTTTTTTTGCCTTTTTTGGGCACAAAGTGTTAGAATTTAAATCTAACAAAGTTTGTACCCATTTCAAACGTACCCTAACCCACTGAGCTAACCAGGAACCCTGGGAACAGGAGTATTTCTTCAGACCTTTCTGCTATTTAAATCATTTTCAGTTTCCAGTCTTTTTCGCTGCCTTTTATTCAGTAATTTAGCAGTTTGATTGTTCATAAATTATATGCTTATCCTTAAAGATGAGCTTAAAATATGCTTAAAAATGTGTCTTGATTCAGGATGAGAACAGGGACAAAGCCCTTCCATCAATTAAAATTTTACATAGCTTATTTCACACAGGTCTAACTAGAGCTTTGCTCCACTAGGTGGCAACAAAATTCAAATAAATGCCTCCAGTCAAAGCAGTCCTTAAAAGTTTATTGAAAGGCAGAAAAAATTGTATTGTAATTTAATTATCTCAAAAATATTGAATAACAGGCTCGTTATTTTATCACCATTCATGTGATGCCAAAATGTTCTGACAATGCTGGTGCTGATTTAGACAATCATGTGTGATTGTGACACACTATACTGCTGCCTGTTTGAACAGAGCAAAGGCCCTCACACAGTCAATTAGTAACTTCCCTTGAACTGTTGTTCAAAGGTTAGGCTACAATATACATGTGACTGAGGTGCATGAGTGAAAACGTAAAGGGTCAAGATGATTAGTGAAAGCATTATTTAGCATGTGTGTGTCTGGAATAAACTAGAAACTGCTCAATTATAAACACACACACAAAAACACAGTGTAACACGTCCCTTAACCACTGGCTGTTTTAGTGACACGGACAGATGAAGGAAAAGAAATAAAAGGGAAAGAAACAGAGAGAAAGAGAAGAGGAGCTTTCAATGTCAGTTCCGGATGCCAGCGTCAGTCCCTCTCAGTCATTCCTGATGGGATCCTCCCAGCCACAGGAAGACACTGAGCTCCCATCTGTGGCTAAATGCTTGCCAAAGCACTGGGGTGTACTGGCGGTCAAGAAAAAGGGTAAAGGAGACAGTTACCTTTTTGTAAGTTGCTTCCAGTTACACATATCCCAAAGTCCAACCATGGCTGCTCCTCTGCGGATCTTTCACTGAGCTACATGGAAGCAGCTTCTGTACAGAGGGGTGAGGACATGTTATTAAAGAATCTGAATGAAAAGACCAGGGCAAGGGTGGCATAGCTACCAGTGCTGCCCCTCAGTTTGCATGAAATCTGCAGCTATACTTTCAGTGTCAGCAGGCCAGTGTGACGTGCTGATAGTCCAAAAGCCACTCTTTCATCGTAACACACATGGCTTCTCTGTCTTGGGTTTCCTCTGCCTGTGAATCCATGGCAACAGCAGCCTCAATGGTCTATTCAGGACACTCTACACTACACTCTCCTCTAAAACTATAGAGAAGTAAACAAACTCCATAGGTGGTTTGTTCCAGGGGCATGCCCACATTATAAGTCGATGAGATCTTTTTGTTAGGACAAATAAAATTCATCAATTCATTTTCAGAAAAATTAAAATGAAAAAGTCTCATTGCATGCATCCTCTGCATTTCAGCAGTCTCCACTGAACTTGCTTCATATGTGCTCTCTAAAATGCAAAACCTGTGATTGTCAAGTATGACAGTGAGACCGGTTTTCACACTGTGTGCATGTGTGTGTATGTTTGTAGCCAAAAACCTTTATCTCAACAGCAGTCAGATTATATAATATGCACATAGGATAAATCAAATTAAGTCTCTGTGACATTTCTTTTTGTCTGTTTTAGCAGTTTTACTTTTTTCATCCCTGATTTTGCTCGTGTGTTTATTGTTTTCTACTGTATGTCTAATTCACTTTTAATTTCTGATTCTTGTGCTGCTCTAACAAGTGAATTTCTCCAGTGTGAGATGAATAAAGTCTATTTCCATCTATGTTGTAGTAAAAAACTATCACAAATGTGATCAGATACGATAAAAGTAAAGGAGCTTAGAAGAACAGTCAGCCATTCTGACTCAGTTATGTGTATTTTATTTTATTTTATATCTGTTAGTCATTATATGAATCATTTGAATCTTCATCTTTTGTATAAACATTGAATCTTGTTTTTTATGTACAGAACTGGTTTAGTCCATGTTGTTGTTCAGTGCCCATCTTTAGGGAAGAACAACAATAAACGGATCAGATGTTCACCACACAGTCAAATATACTCACCCTATAACACACTTTATGTACAGTAATCTTCAAGGACGGTACCACATCTACACATCTTGACATATGATTGACTAATATGCGCAGACCTAGTCATTGTCCTGCGATGTCTGTTTCCTCAGAAGCTATAATTGCTGGCTCAACAGAATGAAATTTCTGCTGAAAGGTCAGCTCACTTAAGAGATGGCTTTCCCATAATTCAGTTTTATGTTGAGCAATAAGGTTACATCCTCTGCCAACAGAAATTGTGGATGTAAAAAAGGGAAATGAATACTCACTGAAATGCATGCACACTCCACCCAACAGATATTGCATGCATCTGACCAAAACAGACAATTTTTACTATTAGATTTTCTAAGCATAATATTCCACACATTATAATTCCTTAGACTGGCAAATGAGAGAAAATAGATCCGTGTTGTCATGTGAATTAATAGGTACAGATTTCAGGGAGAACACAAGAGGACACAGCCTTACAAATATTTAGGACACACAAAGTTAAAAACAAATAAATAAATAAAAAGCAGTAGAATTACTGAGGAATGCCACAGTGTCGGATCAATGTGTTTTATTTGCTCCTTATACAATTTTAAGCAATTTCAAAATTCGCTAGGGGCAGGTCCCCACTAATACAGCACAAACACAATGGCGTGTATCATGGCACTAAAGTGAAAACTTTAGTGTGAACCATGCTGCGTACAATACGTATTGACTAGTATTTTTTTTTTAAATAAGAAACAAGAAACGCATTTAAAGTTGAATTTAAAGTAATTTAGCGCTGTCTAGATGCACATCGTAATTAGAATGAAGTTGAATTACTAGTTTGAGTACTGAGTGATCGGATTGGCTGAGAGGAACAAGTGTACAGCTACAATACAACGCGTAGGAATGACGTTAATTTAGAAAGACGAATGATGTGGCAAAAATCAAAGGGCGAACGGAAAGAAGTAGTTCCACTTTTATGTTTGTTCTTATATATTTTTATGCTGACTTTCCGTGTCTTATTGTGATATTTTAAAGAACAATTAAAATATTTTAATTGTGTTACACAAATGGCAATATGCTAAGCAGAGTTCACTTTTTAAAAGTCTAAATACGTATTCATCCGCCTTGTTGAGTGCACTTCCATTTCCGGGATGTTTTCTCTGCTGACCAACCTCCACCGCCATTGCAGGTCTTGGGAATCGGTGTAGTGACAGTCGTTAGCCGGGGAAGACCGCAAGTAAACAGTTAAGGAAAGGAATAAAAGAAGAAAAAAAAGTACAGTCACACCGACAGCGCGTTTTAAACAAGGCGTAGAATTCGCTCACAATTGGACTTTAGACTAGAGACTTCCTGGCTGTCCGGCTAGGAGCTGAGAGAAGCAGTCGTAGTTTGTTAGCATTAAAAGAGACCGGAGGAGAGTGAGAGAGGAACCGCCATGGCTCAGATCCTGCCTATTCGCTTTCAGGAGCACCTGCAGGTATGTGGATCAATGAATGGTTAAATTGTTTGATCGATCTAATCTTTCGGTCGCAATAATTGCCAGACTGGCTGTCGCTTCAGAGACCCTCAACACAAGTTTGAGATTGCTAGCAAGCTAGTTAGCGTTTGGAGCTATGCTAACTAGCTTGACAGGGTGGATGACGTTTGTCTGGGCTAGTAGCATCAAGCATTCTTGCTAACACTTTGCTTACACACCCTTGTTCGCTACTTTAAGTCTGAAAGACAGAAATACAGCATATAACTAATGCTAACAAGTCGTAGTGATGAACGAAAATATGTATTTACCATTTCTCATAAATATTTGCCCCATTCACAGCAAAAGTGTCTATTTTCTCGGAGTGGCAATTGGTGTCTTTGCTGTTACTCGTCACTGTCAGTGCCTTGTAATCGTCTGATTCAGAAATGAAATAGTTATCTCTATTGTCGCCTGTTGTCACACCGCTGAATCGATTAATTCAAATCCCTGCCATCGCCATGAGGCGGAAAAAATTAAAACTTATACACCCGCCTTATTTGTCTGCGCCCTAATAACATGTGCCGTCGTGTTAATTTGAAAGTGATTATCTGACCTCAAGGGGATATCACGTTGGTTGGTTGTACAAATGATCATGTGGTGTGTTAGATAGCGATCCAGCGCCCGTGCTGAATGACTTTGCCAAAGTAAGCTGTGGCTCATGCATTCACGGAGCTACCTTTTCTATTCAGTACTTTTTCCTTTTTTCTCTCTCCCAGGAACACCTTGATAGCAACGCAGCCGCTGTTAAAGATTTTTATACTATTAGTCAGTTCTTTCTTTTTGTGACCCCCACGTATTACCTGGATTGTACTTTCTTCATGCTTTAAATGGCCACACCTTTACTATAATGTCAATAAAATTGCTTTCAGGTCAGGTGGAGGAAGCAGGAAGCTTTTGGAGTCAGTCTAAAGTGCTGCTGTAATGAAGAAAATATAGACTTTTCGTGATCAGTGGCACTGAGTGGTAAAAAGAGGGTCAGAGGTTATTTTGATTGGCTTTGGAGAGTATTGTAACTTTAAGTCATTTGCTCAGTAATGGGTTGGCTCAGTGGAAATTTGAACACCAGGTTCCTAATGTTGTTTTTTTCTTGCTGTTCAGACTCTGATCCTAATTGCATGTCTTAAGAGATTAGCAATGTAGTAGTGTGGTACTGCTGTTCTTGTTCATAGCAGGTAAATCTAATGGTCACAATATAATTCGTGTCTGACAAATCTGTCAAACCACACGTAACATTTTCAGTACAGCACATTCATAATGAAGTTAATTCATGTCACAGACATTGATGAGTTAATATGTAGGCCTCTCACATGGGATTGTATGAAGGCTGGGCCTCACAAAGCTATGCAAAGACCTTTTGTTCTGAGAGTTACAATGAAATTATTACTGAATGACTTTTGACTTGCTTATTAAGGCCTTTTTGTTGTAGAAGCAAATAGAAAGCAATACAAAATTGGGAAATTGCATTGTGACTAAACTAATATTTTATCTTTAGTGAGGGGAAAAAGGCTTGTGCTGACATCCCCTACCAGTACATCTTTATTTTTTTTAAATGTATCTAACATTTAACTTATTGAACATTTAACCAGTTTCACAGTCAACTGCAAGGTAAATGTATTTTTTACATGTAACTTGTTCTTCGGTCCATCTTTAAATAATGATGCAATAGCTGTTACTAAATCTACTGTACTGTAATTCTTAGACTCACCAGGTTATGTTATGTGACAAAGACCTCAGTGATCTTCAGCACATATCACTAATGCATGACCTACAGTTTCAGAACAAATGCATATTAGAATACATCATCAGAATCACTGCAAGAATTCCTTTTATTTTAGCTGTCAGTTTAGTTATACTCATCAAGCAGTCTTTGTTTTTCTTTGTCTTTTTTTTAATTACACCAGTATACCAGCTAATGGTTACCACATTTATTTGTTTGTTTAACCCTGGATTATCTGTGAGAAACATCATATATCTTCCTTAGTCCAGTCACAGTCGGAATCATCAGATGAGGTTGAACTCATTTGATCAAATGACTACCTGTCAGTGCCTAGATGCAAAGCTTGTCATTTCACCTTATGCTTAATGGTGTTTTTGGTTTGTTCATGTGGTGTGGAAAAATTTGCATAGTGCTGCTAGCTGTGTTTTATTTCTTAAGCTACTTGGCAGGGATCCATGAAATATAAAATTGTGGTCCAATGGTGACATTTTTTATAATTAATACTATTGTGATCACTAGCCAGTCCTAAAAAAAAAAAATACTTTATTTTATGGATAAATATTCCCCTGTTGTGCACTGGATACAAGAATGTTAATAAAAAAAAATGTTACATAGCATATGAATCACCATCTCATTTTGTTAGGCTAATCTAAGTCCACAAAATTGCCTACAAGTGTTCAGCTTGTATCGTTGCAGTCCTTTTAGGTACTAGTTAGTCCTAAATCACCACGAAGACACTGTTTGATTCTGCATCTCTGTTTGCTTAGCTGTGATTAGCAATGGATACAGAGCCTGTTAGACCAATTTGAAATAACCTTAAGTATCTCTTTTTTTGTTTGTTTAATGCCTTGTTTATTGTCCTAGGCTGAAAAAATTGGATATGTCATAAAATATATCAGATTTGATTTAGTGGTAATTCAATTTTAATCAGTCACACAACTATGCATCATGAAATATGCAGGGATGTTGTTTTCAATGCTGTATTCACAGTAAAGATATTGTTGGAAACCTTGTTCTTTTTTTAAAGCCTAAAAGTGATAGTGGATCACCCTTCAACTGTGCTGGGTGTCACCAGTGTTGGATGACAGGTTATTTGTTCATTATTCATATTCTGACCAAACTGACATAAATGTCACAAGCCACCTGGATGTTTTCTGATGGTGTGCTTAAATGGATATTTCAAGGTATGCTGGTTAATCAATTGATAAGCAGAAAGGTATCCTAAATCTGTTTTGATAACTGAATGTTTAATTTAAGATATTTTTCAGCAAAGCGGAGGAATTTTCCTGCTTCTGCCTTCAAACATGTAACCTGTTAGACATGATGCTAAATTTTACCCTTGAAATCTGAAATGTTGCTCACAGTTGCAACATCTTGGTCCGAAGGGAAAGTATTAAATTAAATAATCCTTATTACAGTTTTATTGGCAAAAATATGAACAAAAGCTTCAGATTAACCAGTAATAATTTTTTTACTGGATCTCAATTGAAGGCACTGAGCAAAACATGTGAATCTTGGTCATCCCAGTCTTTGCAGTTTCCACCCTCCCTTGGTCCCCCTCACACTGTCCATCTGTGTGTCATCCGGTCGACTTGCACAGCTTGCATTTTTATATATCATCCATTTATATAGTGTAGTGTTGACTCCAGTCAAACACACACAATAGCTTAAGTGACAGTGTCACATCTTTCCCTGAAGTAGTATAATATTCAGTTTGCCATTCAGAAAAAGAGAAAATTGTCATTTAGGTTTTAGTGGTGTGACTGTTCTGACAGAAACCAGTCTCAAAGTAAGCATGGGAGTGTAATGTGTAATCTTCAAAAATGGCTCCAGTTTGCGTAATGACAACATGGTATTCATTCTCTGTTGATGAAGACTTGCATTTTGCATTTAGTAAGCAGGGTCTGACAAGGCAGGCGTCCTATCTAGTGTCCATAGATAATCTGATGATATGTAGGGAAAACCATAGATGTTGTGTTGACTAAATACAATATTTCACATGCAAAAGTCCATAATTGCATGTTACTCTTATCTACCTTTGGTGTACACACTATTTTTTTCCCCTTTGCATAAGATGACATTTCTCTCCCTTGGTTAGGATTTAGAATTGTACTGAATTATACTCCAGCTTTTTTCCATTGTCTTGAGCTAAATGCTAATACTGGTTATCAATCTGACATCAGTATTAAATTAATGTTATACACCTCTGTGTGGAAGATACAGGGAATAAAGATGAGGGATAACCTAAACTTTGCATTAAAATATGACAGAAAATGTATCTAAATTTCCTGAATAGTAACAAATGACAACAGCCTCAGGCTAATAATGAAAATTTCAAAAAGCTTCTTTTGCCTGTACTGGTCTAATTCAAAGTCTAATTATAGCTCAAAGTGAGTGTTACTATATTAATGGACACGGCTGTCTTTTACAGTTGTACTAGTTTCTTTTACTTTTTAAATACACGGAGTTTAATATTCACAAAAATACAAATTTAGAGAAATTTTGGCCTGCATAGGAAGACCTTGAGTTAAATATACAAATTTACCCAGGGTGCTGGGAAGAAGAGGATGTAATTATTAGTGGTGATCTTTCAAATAAGTGTTGTGGTTACCTTTAAATTAGGTGTTTGTAGTCTGAGAAAGGATTTAGTTCCCTGAAAACCTGTTGATGCTTTGTATTTATAGTACTCACAATAGTATTTAATAGCAAATTGACTTAATTCAAAGCAAATACTTGTACATCTCTTCTGTTTGCCTGCCAAGGAAGGGCAGGTTGTTTCATGCTTTTTACAAAGGTTTGCATGTCACACTTTGACCTGTGCTGGTAAATGACCACCTGATACCTCGTGACAGGCTGGCAAGGATACAGATTTGCTGAACACTTGACATTCTGCAGCAGCCACAAAATGTAAGGTAAAGGCTCTCATTTAGGAAAAGAAGGAAGCTGTAGTCTCACAACCACCTCAGCAAGAAATGACCTGAACTGGAGACAGATGGTGTTCAGAAAGGCGTGAACCCCTTCCATCTTTTTCCTTTCTAACACTAGAATTTTAAAGGCAGCACTTTTTATGCCTTACCCATGATCCCATGTCCCCCTCCAGTGGCCCATGATATCAGAGAAGGCAGCACTGGGCAGGCGTGTTGTTTCAGTCCTGGTAGACAATGTCTCACTGGTTTCCTGTTGTGGAGTATTGCAAACAAGTCCTGCTAGCCTCAGCACATTACACAGCACATCCTTCCCTACCCTGCCTTGAACTTTACATGTGCAAAGTTTATTTTCTGCTGAGCAAGATGCTGCTTTCCTTTAGGGAAGAGCATTCAGGTTAAATCTACTGACAGGACTCCCTTGAGGTTGTCGGAGAATAGATATTTTTTTATCTATTTAGTCCTCATTCCCAGGTTGAAAGATATGTTTTGCTTAGACTTATCTGTCCTTCCTTCTCTTAAGTTTAGTTGCTGTCACTGTGATTAAAGGTGATCATTTTCTGCACCATGATCTCAGTTCCTGTTGCAACCTCAAATTGAAGGTATTGCAGTTAGTCCATTTATGACATAAATTGAGGTCACGAATGTCTGTAAACCTTGGATACTGTACCTTTTTTCCCCCCCTGTAGATAAAAATGCAATATGACAAGGACATCTGCTTTGACATTTATTTTGTATCAAAGTTTCAAATGGGGATCTTTTTATTAGCCCTTTTATTCTCAATGTCATGTTTGTCCCTTGTGTTTTGAGAAATACATCATTATGCTAACCTGACTAATGGGTGTATAACTGCAGTAAACTTTTAATAAAGCATGTGGATGGGCACTTTGTGCCACTGATAAGATTCCACGCACTTAACCGGGTGCTTTCCTTAGCTTATATAGCCTTTTGTAGTTGTATGAATCCTTGTTCTCTTTGTCATCACTTTCTAAATACAGTTAAGTGATTTGTTTGGTTTTCACTCTTGCTTTGTTATCCTATCACCGATCAGCTGTGTAGGGCAGCACAATCAAATTTTGATTATGATTTTGGCTTATATGAATTAAAAGAACATGATCATACACTGTTAAAAATACATGCACCACTAATAGAGTGCACAACAAAAGCAAATCAGTCTTCTTAAATCAGCACCTGACTACATGTCTGCAAGGTCCAGTCATCATATTCAAAGAGTACTGTCTCTTTGCAAAGCAACAGAACTAATCTAACCAACCCTTACCCTGGAAACACACCACAGTCTGCAGTATAGTAAATGCATAAAGACTAAGAAAAACAACATTGCTTATGTAAATGGTTCAAATTGTCAACTCGGACATCAATGAAAATGAGCTCGTGCAGTGTAAATGTAAAATCAGTTGTCTGTTATTTAATGTTGTTAAGTTTCAGTACAAAGATTTGTCACCTAATGAATAATAATGACTTTAATATTGAACAAAGTCACTTTGTACATAAGTGTGTGGCTCTCGTTAGTTGGTTGACTGATGTGTTAACAGCTAAGAAGAGCAGTGCTAGATTGAATGGTTAAATGATTTTCCACATTGTTGGTAGCTCCTTTGGGCTGACCTGCTTTCAGCCAAATTCTTTCTCAGGGATTTTGCTGCAATGTTAGCCCACAGTAGTGGCGAACTCGGTCTGCCAGACTGGTGTGGTTGTTTGCTTCTTTATTCCATGCTAGAGAGGTTCATTGTGATAAGGCCATGCTGGTCTTTCCTGTTTTAGAAATCCTTTCCATATGTGAATGAAAGGGCTTCCTGCTGATCTAAGAATAGATGACAGGGAGGCAAAACGAATAAACCTGTTATATTATTGTGTAGTAATAGATTCTTCATGTGTTGTTTTTTTTTGTTTTTGTTTTTTTAAAAATGTAGACATACCTCAGTTTTAACTAGAAAAAGTTGCATTTCCTGCGAAAATGCAGAGTGGATGCTGTACAGCTGAAGCTGTCTGCCGAAAACAGCTGAAGATGCTAAACCTGCAAAAAAACAGCTGAAGAAGCAGAACTTTTAGCTGAAAAAGGGAGAAGCTGAAACGTCTGTTGAAAGATGAAGAGCTAAATGTTGTGCTGAAAAGATGTGAAATAGCTGAAATTTGTGCAGGAGAGGTGAAGAGGCTGAAAATCCTGTTAAAGAGATGGGAAGAAGAAATACTATAAAGTAGCGGAAATACTATGATTTAGCAGAAATACTATGGTTTAGCAGAAATACTATAAAGTAGCGGAAATACTATGGTTTAGCAGAAATACTATAAAGTAGCGGAAATACTATGATTTAGCAGAAATACTAAAAAATAGCATAAATACTGTGATTTAGCAGAATAGTAATACCTTAAGCAGAAATACTGGAAAACCAAAATGGCCAGCTGAAAAACAGCTGAACAAGGTCAAGTTCCCTCAAAACTACTTGTTGTTCAACTGTGAAAAATTGGCAAAAATTTTAAAACGGCAAGAAAGAACAGCCAGCAGATACACACAATTAGAAATATGGCCACATACAGAAAAATAAATGAACAGAGAGACCCCAGTCTAAAGAGAGACCCCCCCCCCAAAAAGGATCTCTGTCACTCACACACACACACACACTCACACACACACACACAGAGGCTGTGTACTTTTTCCTGCCAAAACTGTGGCTCGTGCTGCAGCCTGACACAGAGAGACACACAGAGGCTCAGGCATTCTAAAGGGTATTTCTGGTTTTGTGGACTCCTCGCGAACAAATGGCCGTATTTTCCTAACCGTAGGGGCTAGAGCGGTCATTCTGGGACCGTTCTGTTC